>JARQOC010000012.1:25795353-25841261 GCA_033576535.1 Allobates femoralis
GCACATATTAATTACAAAACACAGATACAATTTTTAGTGTAGGACTCCCAACCAATCTAAGTACTATAGGAGCCTGTAAATGCAGCTAACTTGAGGGTAGTATGTCATGCTCTCTGTTCAGGCCATACGGTGCCAGTGTTTGTTACTCCATCGTTGTGATCAATGCTTGTGTAAAGGCTAGTCACGTCCATAGTGACAAGCCAACACCTCGGTGGTATGCGTTGTACTTCGTGGAGAATCATTAGAAAATGTCCATTGTCTTTGATATATGAAGGGGTCAGTGGACCAAGGGGAAATAATCCTTTCACCGTTTGCCAAAACTTGAAAGAATTGAGTTTGAGGCGACAATAGGTCTGCCGGGTGGTCTAAACAGATCTTTGTGAATTTTTGGAAGAGTGTAAAACACTGGAGTAATCGGATGATGATTGATGAGATATTCGGCAACCTTAGTATCGATAGTATCATTGTGTAAGTGATAGTCAACTTTCTCCATAACCAGGGCCTTAATGGAGGAGTGGGATGTCTATCGATGGGTAGGTATGTTGACCGGTCAGAGAGTTGTGAATGTATCTCGGCTACATAGTATTTTTTATCTAGGACCACTAGGGCTCCGCTTTTGTCGGCTGGTTTAATAATTAGATCTTTGTGGATTCTGAGACTCTCAAGCGCCTGTCTTTCAGCAAAGAACAAGTTGTGCCTTACCTGGAAGTCATCACCACTGATGCTCTTAAGCCATTTCTCAACATCTGCCCTCACAAGAGCTATGTACATCTCAGTGGGATAGTACTTCATCGCATGTGTAATAAATATATGTACATGATTGTAGACCAAATATCTCTAGTAGGCTACTGTAATTTTTGTTTTGTTGCAACAAGATATGTATGTAATATCTGTATCATGTATCATGTATGACTTTGTTATTGTCATTATCCATTTATACAGAATATTCAGTTTGTCTAATGAAGGCGTTACACACCGAAACGTTACATTGAACTGATAAATGAACTGTGTGCTCCACTGCAAGATAATAAAATACGGATAACCAGTACACACCGCTCTGCGTGTCTTCCATTTATTCCATTGACTACCATTGAGTATCGGGGTTTTTTCTATATTGAACTTCTGATGTGATGCCGAGTCCTCTATGATCAAGGTCTTTAATACTAAGGAAAAACTAATTACCGTAGATACTGTGTTCCTCTACAGTTAGGGCCAGAAATATTTGGACAGTCACACAATTTTCGAGTTGGGCTCTGCATGCCACCACATTGGATTTAAATGAAACCTCTACAACAGAATTCACGTGCAGATTGTAACGTTTAATTTGAAGGGTTGAACAAAAATATCTGATAGAAAATGTAGGAATTGTACACATTTCTTTACAAACACTCCACATTTTAGGAGGTCAAAAGTAATTGGACAAATAAACATAACCCACACAAAATATTTTTATTTTCAATATTTTGTTGTGAATCCTTTGGAGGCAATCACTGCCTTAAGTCTGGAACCCATGGACATCACCAAACGCTGGGTTTCCTCCTTCTTAATGCTTTGCCAGGCCTTTACAGCCGCAGCCTTCAGGTCTTGCTTGTTTATGGGTCTTTCCGTCTTAAGTCTGGATTTCAGCAAGTGAAATGCATGCTCAATTGGGTTAAGATCTGGTGATTGACTTGGCCATTGCAGAATGTTCCACTTTTTTGCACTCATGAACTCCTGGTTGGCTTTGGCTGTATGCTTGGGGTCATTGTCCATCTGTACTATGAAGCCCGTCCAATCAACTTTGCAGCATTTGGCTGAATCTGGGCTGAAAGTATATCCCGGAACACTTCAGAATTCATCCGCTACTCTTGTCTGCTGTTATGTCATCAATAAACACAAGTGACCCAGTGCCATTGAAAGCCATGCATGCCCTTGCCATCACGTTGCCTCCACCATGTTTTACAGAGGATGTGGTGTGCCTTGGATCATGGCCGTTCCCTTTCTTCTCCAAACTTTTTTCTTCCCATCATTCTGGTACAGGTTGATCTTTGTCTCATCTGTCCATAGAATACTTTTCCAGAACTGAGCTGGCTTCTTGAGGTGTTTTTCAGCAAATTTAACTCTGGCCTGTCTATTTTTGGAATTGATGAATAGTTTGCATCTAGATGTGAACCCTTTGTATTTACTGTCATGGAGTCTTCTCTTTACTGTTGACTTAGAGACAGATACACCTACTTCACTGAGAGTGTTCTGGACTTCAGTTGATGTTGTGAACGAGTTCTTCTTCACCAAATAAAGTATGCGGCGATCATCCACCACTGTTGTCATCCGTGGACGACCAGGCCTTTTAGAGTTCCCAAGCTCACCAGTCAATTCCTTTTTTCTCAGAATATACCCAACTGTTGATTTTGCTACTCCAAGCATGTCTGCTATCTCTCTGATGGATTTTTTCTTTTTTTTCAGCCTCAGGATGTTCTGCTTCACCTCAATTGAGAGTTCCTTTGACCGCATGTTGTCTGGTCACAGCAACAGCTTCCAAATGCAAAACCACACACCTGGAATCCACCCCTGACCTTTTAACTACTTCATTGATTACAGGTTAACGAGGGAGACACCTTCAGAGTTAATTGCAGCCCTTAGAGTCCATTGTCCAATTACTTTTGGTCCCTTGAAAAAGAGGAGGCTATGCATTACAGAGCTATGATTCCTAAACCCTTTCTCCGATTTGGATGTGGAAACTCTCATTGCAGCTGGGAGTGTGCACTTTCAGCCCATATTATATATATAATTGTATTTCTGAACATGTTTTTGTAAACAGCTAAAATAACAAAACTTGTGTCACTGTCCAAATATTTCTGGCCCTAACTGTATGTAAAGTAAAAACTACATTTCCTCACCTCCCAAACCGGTGAGATTCTAGATATGTTAAGGCTGAGGCTCGTAGGACACCAGTTACATTGATATGCCACATGAGCCCCGCTACCAATTCGTGGCCGGTATTGGGCCTTGAAAATTTTTCGGACAACCAGAGAAGGGACAACTGCAGCAATCGCTATTAATGCCCTAGTTAGAAATAGTGATGCCATGCTCGGATAGGTGCAACTTGAGTCCCCAAATATAAAGGATGTCAATGGAGAACTCACGAGTTTGAGTTAGCCATTGACTTCCATTATACTTGGGTTCTCGAGTTGCACCTATCCGAGCATCCAAATGCCCATTACTGAGCACCCGAGCATGGCAGCGCCCTCATCACTAGTTCTAGACTCTTTTCTTGGTTCTACGGAACCAGGGGGGAGGGGGAGAGTGTTTCTTCCAGTAACCATGGAAACTGTTGGAAAAAAAATAGCTAAAAAAAAGACTGTCGAATTAGTGATTATCTTATGACTCATACAGACCCAAAGACCTTTCACATTACACCTTAGCCGCATAGTTATTGAAGGTAATGCGTTCTGCAGCAATCGCCTAGGGATTGCTTCCTACTCATTCTTTTATTCTGTATGGATGAAGATTCCCTATTGTTTTCCCAATGTGATAAATGTTACTATCAATGTATGACCTTCAACACGTTTACTCGAGTTGGGTAGTAGACGGTGGAACAAGCCATATACCTGTGTTCAGGGTTGGCATTGCCATGGTTCCTGGTCTGAATCCCCACATTGAGGTTACAAGACTATTGTTGTATCTAGCAGACATCTAGAGGAGACGGCAATGTGCCAAGTTGTCTTTTTATGACAAATTGTCTTTCTTTTCCATTTGTTTTGCCAATACTTTTTCCCAGTTTAATTTCTTATTATTACACATCACTATATTTATAAACATCTATGGTTTGATCTTTGCGCCTCTGTGGATTGGATGGGTTGTTACCAACATCTGGTGATTCATGTCAGTAGCACCTTTAGAAATATATTTACTTAGAGAATTAGTGACCTTTTTGTGGCGTCCCTGGGAGTCCAGTCACCAGAGGTACTGCACCTCAGCCAGAGGTCTGGTACCCCACTCTCAGGTAAGGAGGGGAAACTACCTGGCACCCAAACACACATCACCAACACCACACCACCCAGGTCCTGGGGACTCTGTTTAGGGAAGGCCCCATCCCAGGCTGGAAGGGGAAACAGGTAGAGGGTGTGGGTGATGGAAGTAGAAAAGGGGAGCACTGGGAAGTAGAATAGGGGGGAACAGGAGGGAGGACGCGTAGGAGGTGACAGACGTAGGAGGACGTATACAAGTGAATGTGGAGGAGTTGGGGGGACGACATGGTCACGAGGAGACCTGTGTGACCGAGGTCCTGGGGACTGGAGCTGGTTGGACCTCATCCCAGGACAAGGAAAGGAATGAACTGACAGCAGAGCCAGAGAGAGGCTCTAGAGGGACAGAAGGGGTCCATGGGGCACGGGAAGTGAACAATCCACCTGTGGTGCCCTAATCTATGCCGACCGCGATCGGAGTAGGGTGGAGGGACCAGGCTGCAGAAGGGGACCGGCTCCAGTTTAGTGGAGAGACTGAAGGACTCGGCTAGCAAACCAGGGAAAAAGGTATTTTATGTGCCACAGTCCAACTCCACAATTACTCATCGAAATGGCGGCCGCATAGGGTTGAGGGGACCAGGATGACGTCGCCCACCAGATCTGCGTTTCACATGAACTTGTGAAAAGCAGGGGCTGGGGCGAGGGCAAAGATGCATTTGTCCCCCAGGGCCAGGCGGCTGTTTGGAGCTGCCAGAGGACTGTTAGACTCTGGATTTTAATTGGTATTACTTTATTTTGGACCAGCAAGGATTTATGTAATATTCCTTGCCAGTAGCTCCTGCTTAGTTCATCTCAGCTTATGCCAGTTTGTGACCACACCCTTTTGTCTTTAAATAGTCACATGATCTATCACCTGATGCCAGCTAAAGATTATGTCTATACTGACCATCTTGAAGGTAGTTTGCTGGAGTTCTGATGTCTGCCATCCTAGTGTCTGGCTGCAGCTATCAAGTTTGTTGTGTACCCTTTATTGTCTGTTTTCCTGTCTGTCTACCTTCCACTGTGTTGGACGACTATAGAGGTGTAGTCTAATGCACTCACTGGCCTTTGCACTAGCAAGGGTGCGTGGAGGGACAGCTCAGGTACTAGGCACATAATGGTGGCGGGGGAAGGACACACTTAGGAACGTTAGGGGAGCTCAGGGGCCAAACACAGGTTAGTGTTAGGAGGTGTCCCATCCCCTCTTCCCTATCGTCAGGGTCTTCCTCTCCCTCTACATCCTGTTGTACCTCTGTATTGCATTGGACATCCATAGCAGTCTTGGCTCTGCTACACTATGCTGGTTCCCCCCTAACTGAGTCAACTCTCTTACATCGCTATGCCAGCTCTGCTACTGTACATTGAGCCTCCATTACAATGTTGGCTCTGCTACACTGGTTCCTCTGTGTTCAGTGAACTCTGCTACATCGCTATGCCAGCTCTGCTGCTGTAGTTCCAGTTCAGGTACTCCAATTTACATTTTCGAGTCCTGTCATCGCTCCTACCATAGACTGTTTTGTTGCATCAGCTCCACCTGCCCTTGCAACATTAAAACTGCTCAACGGGACCAAAGACCTAGCATATCCACGTCTTCAAGGTAGGACAATACACCATTCCATTGAATGAAGAAAAAGTGTAGAATCACCATATGGAAATGACAATGGGGCAGATTATCTTTGTGATGCAACATCCAATGAAAGATGTCCTTCAGATTAGAGACTCACTTTGATAGAGTAAAGAAAAGACTTTTATGGTTACTAATCACAACTAAGAACTGTCAGATCTCCAACAGAGCCTTCTTCTGGACATCTTCTGTCATCAGGCATCGCCGTATTCACTCTCTATGTAGTGCTAGTGATAAAGGAGAACTCTGGGCCAGAATCCCTGGAGAACGCAGGCTCTGCCCAATCACTAAGGTTAGAGTGTCTGGGATCGGCAGTACTTTCCAGTCTGCTAGAGGTGGGGGGGGGGGGGGGTGTGCTGTCCAGCTGAAGTCATCAGCTCCTGGCTTCAACCTATTAGAAAGCACCACACTCTACCAAAGCTTCCAGCTTTCTTCTGGTAGCTGCCAGATATAGCTTCTGCTTCCCTGTTTAGGTCTTGCTCTAAATAGATTGTTCCTGTTTTTCCTTGGCCTAGTGTTTGGATGCGTCTCCTGCCTGATGATTTTGTACCATTCGACCATTCCTGACTCTAGTTCGTTCCTCTGGATGGCAGCCCATCCGTGGGCAGCTATCTCCTGTACCCTGTTGTAAAGTCAGATCCCTGTATAGGGGTTAAAGGGTGTAAGGGTTTCTCGGGATTCTGCCGAATGGAGGGGCTTGTGCCAAGTCAGTCCAAGGTAGCCGTTTGAGCCTGTGGCCTCGAACAATCATCACAAATAGTAATGGTCAGAGGCTCCAATGCACAAAGCCTAAACTCGCCCATTGCAAAGTTAATACTTTAGACATAAAAACAATGTTGTAAAGTATATTCTTTATTGCTTTCCATGCAGCTTGAAAATATAGAATCCAGTCTAAATTGGTATCAAAGACATTCCAAATCATTAAAAATACTGGTGTAGAGACAATGATTGTTACATGCAGTAATATATGCAGCGCTATCATACTACAACATGACAGTGGCCATTACTGATCTGATGTCACTTATGGATTTATCAAGGTGGCCTGACCCCCCAGTCATAGATATCAGTCGCCACCACTTATTACCCATCAACCATTTCATGCCAACATAGTTTTCGCTCTGCAATATATCTGTGCTACTCAGGACAATATTGTGCTTATATATAAGAAAACTAATTACCAGGAAATATTGATAATTTAGGCTGATTGTTGATATCGCTGTAAGACAAGAAAAGTATTCTAATATAAAATGAATGGCCACCACTGACATGGGGGGGAAACATATATTCCCTTTAGTTAATAAATTTGCATTGAGTTTGTCTGCAATCTTCATTCATTTCTATTCAGACTCCATGACATGCAGTTTTCAAGCTAATGCAAGTTTCTCTTATCGGAGTGTCTCTCCCTGTAATATAGGCTGGATGGGAGGTATGTGTATCCAGAGTACTTTATCCAGTATATCAGCACAGCTTCTATCCTGCCATTACCGCTTGTCCTATAGATTATTTTCTTTACCCTCATTGAGATACTTTGCTGCTTTCTGAATCATTAAGAGGTGACAGGGGGATAGTAAAGAGAGATGTGAGCCAGAGCTCTGATTGATTAGTATTGTTTTTGCAGATCACTTGGTGAGATGTTCATAAGACTAAATCTCCTCTATACAGTTTAAATAGCAAATCTTTCAGCAGACAGCAAGCTTCTCTGACTCTACCATATTTCAGAGCATTCAGCTGACCGAGTGCTCGTGTTTTCCATGAAAGAGCCGATGCCAGACATCTCTGGCGGTGACTTATTTGTTGGAGAACAAAAGAATCAGTTCAAAATAAGGCATGTGGATTATTCTATCCCCTGACCTAATCTGTTGGCGGACAGCTGGGATACCCCCCATACATGATAGACTGTCACCCAAACCAGTCAATATCGACATCTCCCTAATGTGTATGTGGCCTTAAAGGGAATCTGTCTGCGGGTTTTTGCTTCGAAAAATGAGGACAGTGTGCTATAAGGGTTAAAAAAAAAATCCACTGTGCTTCTCTTATCAGGCTGTGTGCTATTGTTTACTTAAACTAAAGGCTTTATCACTTGGTGATTACCATTACAGAACTACTTTGCCACACACATGGCAGTCCGACACACTCCCTGCTGTGATTGACACCTCACTGTCTATGCACAATCTTTATAGAGAGCCTGGTGTGGGCGGGGGCAGCTCTATAGAGAGCCTGGTGTGGGCGGGATCAGCTCTATAGAGAGCCTGGTGTGGGCAGGGGCAGCTCTCCCAGCTCTGCTGTGATTGACATCTCAGTCAATGTACAATCTTTATAGAGAGCCTGGTGTGGGCGGAGACAGCTCTCCCAGCTCTGCTGAGTTCCTAAAACTACATGTTTTGATTGTGTGAGAACAGCTGCAGCTAGTACTCTGTGATATATCACTGGATTCAGGGTTTCTTTGCCCACAACACAATGCTCTCATGTGAGGTAGCAAAAACCTGCGGACTTACAGACCTTTTGCAGCGGCAAAATGATTTATTATTTTTGTTTTTTACAAAACCTATTGAAAAAGTTGCTGAACTTTGTATTTAGGAAACAAACAATAAAAAAAATCTATACTAAAGTGTTCAGAATACATACCCATGAGTATAACAAAAAGTAAAAATGTAAGCAACCTTATCCTTGGAGCCACCAGCCCTGATAGGTTTATAGACCAACAGGTTCTTATCACAGTATGTCCAGTCACAACATAAGTCACAAGCTGCACATGCAGAGTCACCGCCAGTGATTGGCTGCAGCCAATAAATGAGACTTGAAGAGGAGACTTGGGATAGGCCATCAATGTCTGATCTGCTGTTCATTGTACTGGTAGTGGTAGTAGGCTGCCGGGAATGCCCAGTTCTGAAGCTGCTCCGTCCTCTGATAGTGGCCGCGGCCGGTACTGCACATTCCCCTATTGATTTGAATGAGGCAGATGTGTAGTGGCGGCTGCCGAGTACTATCAGAAGCCGCTCCGGAACCGAGCATTCACGGCTGTGTGCTGCCGCCACCGGCACAAAGAACAGATGATCAGTGGGGGTGCCTGGTGTCAGACCCTGGCCGATCAGACATAGATGACCTCTCCTAAGGAGAGGTCATCAATGTTAACCCCTTAAGGACCAATGACTACTATACTCGTCATGGCTTTGAACTGTCACTACATGTAAACACAGTATTTGGTCTAAGAAATGCAGAAAATATCATCCTAAATTTACCACTAATATGAAGTCCAATATGTCATGAAAAATCAGTCTTGGAATCACTGGGATATGTTGAAGCGTTCCAGAGTGATAACCTCAGAAAGTGACACTGGTCAGAATTGTAAAAATGAAGCTTGGTCCTTAAAGGGAACCTGTCACCAGGTTTTTGCCATCCCAACTGAGAGCAGCATAATGTAGAAATAGAGACCCTGATTCCAGCGATGTGTCACTTACTGAGCTGCTTGTTGTCATTTTGATAAAATGAGTGTTTTTTTCTCTGTTGCAGATTTAGCAGTCTGTGAATATGCCAGACTACTTGGCAGCAGGTCAAGTAGACTGCTAGTGATAATCTCCAGCTGATTAAGGCTGCTTTCACATAACGATTTTCGCAATTCCGATGCTGTCCGAAAAAAATCGGACAGCATCGGACCGATTTTCGGACCCCATGTATCCCTATGGGGATCGGACCGAATCGGATGTGCACTAAATGCCATCCGATTTGGTCCGATCCGATTCTGTCCGATTTTATTATCGGTGCTAAAATCGGAGCCTGCTCCGATTTTAGCACCGAAAATAAAATCTGACAGATTCGGATCGGACCAAATCGGATGGCATTTAGTGCACATCCGATTAGGTCCGATCCCTATAACATGGGGCCCTATGGAGAAGGGTCCGAGGAAACATCTATGTCTCCTCGGACCCCGTTTTACTGTACTGAGCATGCTCAGTACAGTAAAACTGCTCCTAACTAGGAGCACAAGTGTTAAAAAAAATAAATAAAGGTTATTCTCACCTCCCCCCGAGCCCCCGCCGTCTTCCGCCATCTTCTGCCATCTTCTTCTAGGCTCCCGGTGGCTCCCGCAGGCTGCCGGTGTCAGCAGAGCGCTCCCTCTGCTGTTCAGGACCTGCGGTGATGTCACAGTCTCGTGACCGCGGGTTCACCATGTTGAACCCGCGGTCACGTGACTGTGACATCACCGCAGGTCCTGTGTACAGCAGAGGTACACCTCTGCTGACACCGGCAGCCTGCGGGAGCCACCGGGAGCCTAGAAGAAGATGGCGGAAGACGGCGGGGGCTCGGGAGGAGGTGAGAATAACCTTTATTTTATTTTTTTTTTTTTTGCAGCCCGGCGCCGATTTTATGCCGGAATCGGGTGCCTATTTGGCACCCGATTCCAGGCATCAGAAGGGAGCCGATGCTGTCCGATTTATATCGGACAGCATCGGCTCCCTTCAAATCGTAATGTGAAGGTAGCCTAAACTGTGATTCTATCAAAACTGCACTGAGCAGCCCTGTAAGTGACACATCGCTGGAATCAGGATCTCGGGTCCTATATTATGCTATTCTCAGATTAGGTTTCAAAAACCTGGTGACATGTTCCCTTTAAGGGGTTAAAGTTCTGCACAACCTCTTTAATTTATTCGCTTAGTTTAGGGAAAATTTTGTAAACTATCTTAAAACTTTCCTTATATGAGACAAACTTGCAGCATAATACATTTCATGTTGATCAAATCCCAGTCTTGGTAAAATCTATGGGCAAGTAGAGGTAATGCCAGCGATCTACCGGGCTCTGCCAACCTCGGAGCAGTGAGTGTAAAACACTGACAACATTCCTGGTCTTAGTTTTCCAGCAATAATTACTTTACATTTAGGAAGAATAGTAATTTCTGTTTGGAATGTACATGCTGTTACTATGGTAACTGGGCGTATTTGATACATTTGCTGTATGTGCAGTTTGCTATAGCATCCCATTAATCTATTTTTTATTTTTAGGTCCGTTTCCAAGCTTTAATTAAACTACGGTAAATCTTCCCCTTTTGACCAGAGAACTGCATCAATATCCATTTCTCAAAGAGAACCTGTCATATATACCTGCCGCAAATTATAGAACTTTGACCCTTCTAATCTCTACTCTCTGGACCTATAAATCCTACAGAGTTACTCCACCCATTGGACACTTAAATCCAAAGTAAATCTTTATTTAAAGGGAATCGGTCACCAATTTTTTTGCTATGAGCAGCATTGTGTAGCAACAGAAACACTGATTCCAGCAATGTCTCACTTAGTTTACTGGGTGCACCCGTTATCATACAATCACTGTTTTCTCTGCTGCAGAGCTGTGCATAACTCCACCCACATCATTGATTGGCCACTTTCTATGTGCACTGTATACAGGTAGAAAGTGGCCATTCAGTGGTGAGGGCGGGGTTGGACTAATGATGATGATCTCCTGCTGATAAAACACTGATGAAAACCAATGAGCGGGAGAGAACTCCGGTGTCAGGAGACCAAATGCCATGTTGTAGATCCAACTAGTGCATTGAACTATCTGAGAAAAGCTTTCCTAGATAGCTCAATGCACTAGTTGTATCTACAACCTGTCATTTGGCCTCCTGACACCAGAGTTCTCTCCCTCTAATTAAAACATTGATGAAACAGCAGCACACAGCCCAATAAGTGACTCCTCCTGTTATGATACTGGTGGAATACGGCTGGAATCCTATAACCGGATAGGCACGAGCAGGGAACAACAGCAGGCAGTGGTAGAAGTCCTTTGACACAGGATAGATGTTGAAGAAACAATACAGGTAATCCTCTCGGATGAGTCTGAATGAGAAGGACAGGGAAGGGGGTTCATCTTACAGCAGAAAGACAAGCCCACAGGGGAGGAGTAAAAATAAAACCCCCAAATAGTAATGTAATGCTGCACATATCAATCACCTGCTGCACTAATTTACAGGTGGTTAGATCCTGGAGGCTGATTCCCTTTAAGCAATGAGTGACGTTTCCATTTGGTTAAGTAGGCCCCAACAGGAAACAAGATTGCTTTCACAGGTTCAGCAGCAGCCATCTTACTAAAGGACACAATAACAGCCTCCAGTGGTAAGGAGTGGTATTGCAGCAAAGTTAATAATAGAAGCCACTAGTGGTCAATATGGAGAAAGCAACAGAATCCTGACATCACTGGAATCAGGGCCTCAGCTCCTATATCATGGTGATCTCTGATTACATAGCAAATACCTGCTGATAGATTCCCTTTAAGTAAGTTTAAGTTATACTAATTTCTTTCTCCAAAGAAACGTATGGTACTGCGTCATCAAGACCATCAATTTTCTCTCTGACCTTGATAAGGAAGCATGGTGGAGTCAGACACTTAGGAGCACAACCCTTCAGGAATCAGGAGCGTGTGAACAGTGTTGTGCAACATGTCAGAAACTTGACATCAGTTCTGTCACACCCGCTCCACCCATTTTGGGGAACCAGTTGTAAAAGCGCTAAAAGTTGCTACATTTCGGCACAACTCAAAGTAACTTATGCCAAATTGGAAAAATAGTTTTGATGATTTGTGGCCTATATATCAACCTATTCATCTCCTCCTACTATATAATATGGTACATGCAGATAAAGCAGCATTTTCAATGTCTCAGATTCCCCTCAACAACATGATTTTTTTTTCTAAATTGCTCAACAACTTGATAATAACTCAGTAAGGTTAAGGACAGATAATTGAACCTTAATCTTAAGTACCCATCAGAATATAGGCACGATTTCCATCTGCCCGTATGATGTCACGGCAGTGCTTTCACAATGACCTGATGGGTACTGCACTTATATTGGAGAAACTATATAATATATATATGACATCAGGTACCCAAATAACTGCTGGGATGCATGATTGGCAGGTATTGTGCATGTATCCTTGTTATACCAATTGTGCGAGAATCCCAGCAAATATTTTGGGAAGCAATGACGTCGGCACCGCTCATGTGATTTATTCCTGAAGAAGAAGCTAGATGGCTCCGAAACGCGTCAAAAATAAATCTATTTAATTACACTATCTGGACTTCGTTTATGACTACGGCAACGCAAAATATACCCTCTCTCTCTCATCCGCAAGATTTAGCACTTAATTTGGGAAGCAGAGTCATCGGCACCACTCGCCTCCCATGCGGAAGTGAGCGGAGTCAAAGAACCTCAAGTGTCCAAGCTGGAGATGAACTTGAGGACCACACTGGAAAACTGTTCTTCTTGCTCATCTTAACCAATTAGATATAAATCTGGATGTTTTGATTGGTTTCTCTGGGAAACAAGGCAGTTCCTTCTGTCAAAACGTTTTTAGAATGAAGTTGACAATTTGGTGCACAGCATTATTACTGCTATCATCCTGTCAAACTCTTACATTTACTTATTGAGGACTGGTAAACCATCCACCAGGACCATCCTTTATCCCCTAATACCAAGGTCTATCATATACGTCTGCTCAGTAGATCGTTAGTTCCTATATTCGCATACAAAGTCAACCACTGGTTGACCTCTTGTGCTAGTATGAAGTGCAAACTCTTTGTCCTACATGTTCTCCCAAGCATCATGTCAAAAATATATCCAGCCTATTGAATTGTATTTCCTATACCAATAGCCTCTCCTGTAACTCTAGATTTCTGTAAGTCCTTATAATATAGTTCATTAGGCTTCAAGTAGAGTATGCCATCGACACACTTCTTGACTCTTTGATTCCTTCATTTCCAACCAATGACTTTGCTCCTCTTCTCCGCTGCTGTTCTGACCCAAGGAAATCCAACCAATCATTTCCTTTCTTTTCATGGTGCGCCGGTTATATATGGAAATCATCAGAGTGACGTCGGTAAGCTGGAACAAAGCCACTTGAAAAATGAAGGTTTCTTTGTAGACTGGGTTTGGTTGTCCCCTCCGTATCGATGTTTTACAACGTGATAGTTCCTGGCCAACAGAATTTAACAGTGACAGTTTTCCATAGGTATCTGCCGGAGAATAATATAAGTAGATTAGGCTGCTGGTATATACAAGATTAAAGACTTAAAACCAGTGAACTGCCCCCAAATAGCATATCAATTCACATGCTCTAAAAGGACATATAGAAATATGTTATATTTATGGAACCCGAAGACTCAGTAGAATCTAATTGTCTGTGACCTCTGCTCACCTACAGAATCTGCCAAGTGTGATCTCATTCTTCTGTACAACCCACTGGATCTCTCCTCTTTCTCTGAATATCCTGACCATTGTGATCTCCTCCATCTCTGCAATATTGTTAGGGATTGTGGTGTAGCGGATGAGGGAATGGGAAGCAGAATGGCAAAGAATGGGCAAGGTAAACTGGGTAGCGAGTCTAACACTGGACTGAGGTCCCTAGCTAACCCTGTACTCAGAGATACCTCTGATGGTGAGGGGTCTGGGCCACCATCCTTGCCCTCTGCTCCTCAACTAGTCCTGTGCGAACTCCCTCACCACCTCACAACGGACCGAGATACACAGCAAATTCCAAAAGGAAAAGCACCAAGAAGCCTCAGCACGAGTGCACAGAAATTTTTTTCAGCTCACAAAGTCAAGAGAGAGTGAAACTCTATCAGCGACACCAAGTGGAAGGAAGTGGAACTACTTAAAGGCTGGGGATGTGGAGAACTGAATGATGTGACACACCACTCCACCTACATCTGCAGAGCCATACATCAGCAGCTTCTGGCATTAACTCCCAATGTGCCAAAGGAAATTAACTCTGATTTTAACTACAGCAGCATTGCACATGGATTGCAAAGCAGTTAACACATGACAAATATAATAATCTCTGTGATCTCTCATCGTCAATGTAGATTCTATCAAATGCAATCTCTTTTTTTTCTGTATAAACTATTAGTCTCCTTGGTCTCCCCTGTTTTTCTGTAGACTAATGATTCCAAACTCCAGGCCTCAAGGGCTGCCAACAATGCAGGTTTTCAGGATTTCCTTTGTATTGCACAGGGGGTTGGTATCCTCACCAGAGCAGATGATTCAATTATAACCTCTGCAATGCTAAGGAAATCCTGCAAAACTGCACTGTGTGTAGCCTTTGAACAGGGCCGGCGTCAGCACCCGGTATACCAGAGCAAGTGTCGGGGCCCTGAAAAGCTGGGGGGGCCCACTGGCCATCAGGGACAGGCAGCCCTGAAAGCTGCCTGAAAGAGGCTGTGCTGGGGTATATAGAGGCTGTGCTGGGGTATATGGCTGTGCTGACTGTATATAGAGACTGTGCTGACTGTATATAGATGCTGTGCTGACTGTATATAGAGGCTGCGCTGGGGTATATAGAGGCTGTGCTGACTGTATATAGAGGTTGTGCTGGGGTATATAGAGGCTCTGCTGACTGTATATAGAGGCTGTGTTGACTGTATATAGAGGCTGTGTTGACTGTATATAGAGGCTGTGTTGACTGTATATAGAGGCTGTGTTGTTGACTGTATATAGAGGCTGTGTTGACTGTATATAGAGGCTGTGTTGACTGTATATAGAGGCTGTGTTGACTGTACATAGAGGCTGTGTTGACTGTACATAGAGGCTGTGCTGACTGTACATAGAGGCTGTGCTGGGGTATATAGAGGCTGTGCTGGGGTATACGGAGGCTGTGCTGGGGTATACGGAGGCTGTGCTGGCATTATACGGAGGCTGTGCTGGCGGTATATGGAGGCTGTGCTGACTGTATATGGAGGCTGTGCTGGGGTATACGGAAACTGCTGCTGAGGTATATGGTGACTGCTGTTGTGCTGTATATATAAAATGGAAGCTGTGCTGGGCTATATATACTATTTGAAGGCTGTGCTCGGCTATATATACTATTTGGAAGCTGTGCTGGGCTGTATATATAATATGGAAGCTGTGCTGCACTATATATATTATTTGGAGGCTGTGCTGCGCTGGATATATTATTTGGAGACTGCTGCAGGGCTGCTACAGCTTCCATATTATATATACAGCCCAGCACAGCTTCCAAATAGTATATATAGCCCAGCACAGCCTCTAAATAATAATATACAGCCCGCAGCCTCTATATTATATATACAGCCCGGCAGTCTCCATATTATATATACAACCCTGAACAGCCTCTATATTATATATACAGCCAACCCAGGAGCCTCTATATTACATATACACAGTCTGCAGCTTCTATATTATATTCATGAATCATAGTATGTGTTAAAGGGGCCCACGGAGACTGTTTCGACCGGGGCGCACAAAAACCTGGAGCCGGCCCTGCCTTTGAGGCCTGGAGTTTGAGATCCTTGCTGTAGACCAGGGGTGGGGAACTCCAGGCCTCGAGGACAGCCAACAATGCTGTTTTTCAGGATTTCGTTAGAATTGCACAGGGGTTGGTATACTCGCCAGAGCAGGTGATTCAGTTATAACCTGTGCAATACTAAGGAAATCCTGAAAACCTTCACTGCTGCAGCCTTTGAGGAATGGAGTTTGAGATCCTTGCTGAAGACCAGGGGTGGGCAACTCCAGGCCTTGAGTGCCACCAGCTGTGCATGTTTTCAGGATTACCTTGGCATTGCACAGGGGTTGGAATCATCACCAGTTCAAGAGATTCAATTATAACCTGTGGAAATCCTGAAAACCTGCACTGTTGTCGGCCCTCGAGCCTGGAGTTTCCCACCCCTGCTGTAGAACCTTGTGGTACAGATTGGAGAGAGAAGGTTTGTAGTAAATCAGATAGATCTCCTCAGTCTTGAGCCAATAGCATCCAGAAGCTATTTACTGCACACAACTGTATGGAGAGTAGCATGAGAGCCGGCTATGTAGAGGAGTTGCCCAGACTGTAGAGCAACAAAATGGCTAATAAGAGTTTTCTAAAGTTTTGCTGTTGTCTAACAACTTAATAAAAGTAAGACCTAAATTTTAAGGTTTTGTGTGGAGTTACAAATGCATATAATCTGTATTTTGCATCTTCTGTGCTTAAAAGTAGTAAGGACAATCATTGAGGCCATGACGTGCACATGAAAAACCTTATCCTTTGAACATCATTGCTATCTATCTATAGAGCCAGTGATTTTTAGGTGTTTTCATTTCTCTTCTATTTCAGTATGAAGTGTAATATTGCACTGAGTCAAGAATTATGCACTGAAAAGAGCGTGAAAACACTTCCTCTCTCACTTCATGCGACACCTGCGATGAACGGTCTAAAAAGAATATTCTAATGTTCTAAAGGCAAAACGGGAAAATAAGGCCGATGTAGTCAATAGTATTGTTAAGGTCACTATTCAGGGGCGGACATACCATTGGTGCAACCTGTGCAGCTGCAAAGGGAACCAAGAATTAGGGGCCACATCCACCTCCACAGCAGGTGGAATGAATTGTACATTATGAGGACTATTGCCCATATATTGTCCTTTGGTAATTTCTCACCTTGTATATTTTGTTTCCCCTTAGGCCACAATCCCCACAGAAGCGCCATTCACAGGGGACCTGCACTACCACCGACCCCCCCTTTGTCTACCAGCAGGTGGCGCCGCCTGAGGTGAATAACTCAGGTCGCCTCATGGTAGGTGCACCCCTGCCCACACTGCATACACTTTACATTTTTACAATTTTTTCTTGTGTGCAAAAACAAAGCCACTGCAATTACCAGCTCAAAGTATATGTGATGTCATAAAAACGCACATCCATGGTGTTTTTTTTGTAACACACTGTTGACCTGTGCATTTTTTGTGCTTTTTTTCCCCTATAGAATTCTACAGGAAGGCTGACAAAAACACATATAAAGACTCAGTTTTCTACTGTACTTGCTTCTTATAGGTTTTTTTTCCCTGTTGTTACAAAATTGCTTAATAAATTAAGATTGAACATAAAATACGGTACTCAGTTTTGATAAGTGCAAAATCCCAGTTTTTTCTGCAATATTAAACACACAAAAAAAAATCACTGCTTCGAATTTATTTCAAAATTAGTTTAATTTTGCCACAAAATGCTTCAAAAAACACAATTGGAGCAGGTTACTATTGCGTACTTATATACCTATATATACACACACTAGACGGGGGCTTGATTCTATTGCATCAGACAGTTATAGACTGTGTATGATTATATATTAGTGAAACTACTCCCGCTACTAATCACATTGCCACCGAGGATGGCGGGGGGAGCCCGCTGCTGGACAGGGTGGATGTGGCTTGGCAGGCACTGCTGCTGCTCGCCATCCCCAAGTGTGCTCTCTCTCCCTCTGTGAGCTCTCTCTTTCCTTGTGCTGTCTCTCCCCCCCCCCCCTGTCCCCTCCTGTATTTTTTCTCTCTCCTCATGCGCACTTTCTTCCCCCTCTGCGCACTCTCACCCCCCCACCATGCAAACTCTCTCCCCCCTGTGCAAACTCTCTCCCCCTCCCCCCCGTGCAAACTCTCTCCCCCCATGCAAACTCTCTTCCCCTCCGTGCGAACTCTGTTCTCCCCCCAGTGCGCACTCTGTCCCTGCCAGTGCGCACTGTGCTTCCTCCCCCGTATGGACTCTCTCCCCCTTGTGCAGTCCCTCCCCCTATGAGCACTCTCTCTCCCCTAGTCTCTTCCCCCGTGTGCAGGCGCTCTCCCCCTTGTGCTGTCTCTCTTCCCCTTGTGCTGTCTCTCTTCCCCTTGTGCTGTCTCTCCCCCTGTACCCTCTCTGTGCCCCTGTTGTTTGCTGTGTCATTTAACCATGTGCGATGTCTCTTTCCACCTGTATGCTAAGATGCCCACAGCACCAGCCTGTGTCCAGAGAGGAACACAAATGGGAGGAAGTTCAGCAGCAGGATGGGTCCATCACAAGGGTATGACGGTGCGGACCCAGGCACAGGCGATAATGAATGCTGTGCTGCGGCTAGTGTAATGGACAGCGTGTGGGCCCCCAGTCACAGATGTCCTATAGGTGGCGCTATTTTCTTTGACTAATCAACCAAATTTATGGGCCTCCTCGCATTCCAGTTTAACTGTAATTTGCACAATGTCCCATAGGTGGCGCTGTTTTGGGACAAACTTACAGACATAGGGCCCTTTCACATCAGCAATTTTTTCAAATCGCGGCAGATGCGTGGAAAAAACCACATCTGCCGCGATTACCGCATACCGGCTGCACTTGCGGCACGGTTGCGGTAAACGCCATACAATGTATAGGCGGACTTGCGGCAGGTGCGGTTTTGGCACTTGCGGCAGGTGCGGCCGCGAAAATAAACGCGGCTGACAGCATTTTTATTCGCGGCCGCACCTGCCGCAAGTGCCAAAACCGCACCTGCCGCAAGTCCGCCTATACATTGTATGGCGTTTACCGCAACCGTGCCGCAAGTGCAGCCAGTATGCGGTAATCGCGGCAGATGCAGTTTTTTCACCGCATCTGCCGCAATTTGAAAAAAACGCTGATGTGAAAGGGGGACAGACTGGATAGGGCTTTTATACTGTATATATATACATAAAATATATATAATTTTTTTGTTTATTTTTTTTTTACGAGAGCCTATAAGCCACTGTATGACTACGTAGTAGCATTCTTCGTTGGGGTATATAAAAAAAGATATTTACCAATCATATTATATAAACTTTGTATATTCTTGACCTCTTGAAAGCCGCTGCTGAATACAGTATGTCATTGTTCCGTGAGCTTACAGAGAGATCTGTCTCCATTAGGTAAACATCGAATCCTTTCATGCACGGTTACATTATTGATATTAGCTGATTGTCTACTCACCAGGTGGTCTATTGATGGCGAGGTTGCGAAAATGACTCCCTTTGATCATCTGGACAGAAAGCCGCCCTGTGGTTGCATTGTATGACAACCCTACTAACAGCTCGGGCACCCCGCCGTGTGACAGCGATTGAGAGGATGAGACGCTGTCACTGTGAGAGATGGCCGAGAAACTCAGCTGGGAATCCCCGCTCTGCGGAAAAAGGAGAAAGACGGGAAGGAAACAAAGATGATCTGCGCTATAATAATCTTTATGAAAGGCCAAGTCACAAGTAATTTAAACATACCTGGTACATACTTGTCTAAAAATACTCATTCTTCCCAATTACCTTCATAACATCAACCTTCCGACACACCGGTTCTACTATACGACCTGTTAAAGGCGACTACTACTCCTCGCTATACTTAAAGTGACCGTCCAGTCTTAGATTAAAATGTAAGAATATTGAGAAAAAAAAACATACTAAATCTTCCTAGCGCTATCCTTTTCATAAATTAGGACACTGACGCACTTATTCCTGGACTTCTCGCCTTTTCCAGAACATGGTCATGGTGAATCTGCTCCATCCAGAATCTGAAAGACTATCTGTTCTCCGATTGGCCAGCACTGCACATGTAAGCACAGCTGGCCAATTAGAGAGCAGAGGGCGTGTCTCAGACTACCCAAGAATCGGGTAGTCTGAGAAGAAGTGCTGCAGCCACATGGGAGGAAAAAAAGAGGAGACCCAGAAGAAGAAGTGTGTCCATGCACTAGGAAGAAACATTAAAGACCCATTGACATGTCCCCAGTGCACTTCCAGCCTGATTTGCATGGGTCTTCTTAATTGGTTTTCTAGGTACCATTTTTACCTTTTTGGGGTCGAGCTATACCATCATTTCCTTTTGCTTTGGTGGCACCGTAAGCGCCAAAGACATTGCCAGCATCTCGGTTGCTAAAACCAGATAGGAATGCCTACTTTTGGGCACGGTTTACTTAAAGGGGTTGTCTGTGCTTTTTGGATAATTTCTATTTGTATCCAGGCTGCAAAATGTTGACAGTTTGTAATATACTGTACAGCCTGTCAATATTTTTCATTGTCACCCAGATATCACCTATTTGCGTCTGCCAGGGAACGACCAGGGGGTGTGTTTGTGTTGGAGCCTGCACGTAAAAGGAGAACTGAACGTTACACCCAGACTCCTCCAAACTAACCCTCTCCCCAGTCTACAGTATGCCCGGCCAACCCCAGACACCTACAGGCCCGCCCCAACCCCTAATGTGACCACCCACCCCCATTGCATACAGCGGTCCCCTCCTCCATTGACATAATGAGCCAAATCTGCAGCTATGAAGAAGATTCGGCACACTGTCAGTGGAGGAGGAGACCGCTGTATACAATATAGTGTGTGTGCGCTCATCCTGTGGCCCTTTGTTATGGTGTGTGCTCACCAAGTCCCCTGTGGTCACTGTTAGCGGGCCGAGGACTTGTCTATACCACAGCTGTTGGCTCCACTGAACAGAGAGCCGGTCCTGTCTATACCGCAGCTGCCGGCTCCACTGCACAGAGAGACGGTCCTGTCTATACTGCAGCTGCTGGCTCTCTGTGTCCCAGTGCTCTGTGCAGTGGAGCCGATGCTCTTCCTCTCTATCTCCTGCAGTACAGAGCGCGGCATAGAGAGCCAGCGGCTGCGGTATAAGAGAGGACCAGCTCTGTGCCCCGCTCAGTACTGTACTGGAAACAGAGAGGAGGAGCATCGTCTCCACTATGCCCTGGCAGCTGCAGTCCCCTTCTCCACTGACAGTGTGCCAAATCTGCTTCACAGCTGCAGATTCTGCACATTGTGTCAGTGGAGCAGGGGACCGCTGTATGCAATGGGGGTGAGTGGTCATATTAGGGATTGGGGCAGGCCTGTAGCAGTCTGGGCATACTGTAGACTGGGGGATGGGACGTGTTTGGAGGAGTCTGGGCGTAAACGTCCAGTTCTCCATTTACATGCAGGCCCCAACACAAATACGCCTCCTGGTCGTTCTCTGGTAGATGCAAATAGGTGATATCTGGGTCACAATGCAAAATGTTGACAGGATGTATATTACAAACTGTCAACATTTTGCAGCCTGGGTACACATAGAAATTATTGAAAAAACCTGGACAACCCCTTTAAATAGCACACCCTTTTCAGAATTTTTCTTGCCTAAATTTTTCTGGAATTATTTACAAAACTTAGGGATAGTCCTGACAAATTCGGGACCACGTGCAGAACACATATACTTACACTTAAATTGCTCCTTGGTTCTAAAACCAACGTCTTTCTGATTTCCTCATCTGGTTTAACCTTTTTTAGGGACAACAGCTTTTCACCCATCATTTTTTCACGGATCCTCTTGTGCACAGCATACAAGCGGAAGCGCAGGGCGTTGTTCGCCATTTCCTCCAGCTCTAGTTTATTGAATGTAAAGGTCTCATTAAAGACCGGATGGGGACCTTTCTGGATGGCGGTCTTCCCTCTTTGCTTTTTGTTTGGTAGTAACACAACATGGACTTGCCAAGAGTTTACACCACTCCGATCCTTATCTGGGACATCTTTGGCTTCCATGATTGTTACAGTCAACTTCTGACTTGCAGCTTTGTAATAAAGTGCAACATCCAAGTCTCCACATTTGGAAATTGGCACATGGGTGATTGGTGAAGCAAGGTCGTCCACTTGTTCCTGGAGGCAGAGGACACTTTGATTAATCATAGGTAATGATGAGGCAAAATACTGTTATAATAAAGGGTTTGTCCAGGATTAGAAAAATGTGTTCTTGAACCAAAACCAACATTTTTGTCATATAACGGAGAAGGGAGTAAGGTAGCAGGATGGTAATGATGGGCAAAAGGCGATCAATGGAACTGGTCTGACCCTTAGACTGGGGGACCCTGGCTCACCCTCCTCCCATAATTACCTCTGGAGGTGAGGATGTTTGGGCCACCACTCTTGCCCTTGCTCCTAATCAGCGCCTAGGCTACAACCCCTTCACCTTCACCCACGGACCGGACGAACAGCTACTCCCATAAGATAGGGAAAACTTCAGGCAAATGACAGCAGGAATGCTTCAGCACAGACTGCACAGTCCTCACAGCTCACGTTCTTTGCAGAGACTAAACTCTATGAGCGACATCTCCTGGTGGAAGAGGGAACTGTTTAAAGGCCAGGTGTATGGAAAACTGTGTACCCTGACACACCCTCTCTCCTGAAGAGTCACAAAAGACCATAGACAACAGCAGCTTCTAACATTAACTCCGAAATTACCAACAAGAATTAGACATATTAAATCACTGCAGAACAGTTCATGAAGACTGCAGCTCAGGGTATATGTGACAAGTGTCATATCCATCCATAGATTGCCCATTAGCGCTATTTACTTCAATTTAACAAAGCGGTGATATCAGGCACAATGATAGAAAGATCTAGATATTTACCCAGGATACTCATAGCATGGAGTCGTCTTTGCTCGATAGGGATAACTCCAAAGAAAGAAGAAATCCAGCTTCATGAGTAAAATGTTCCTTTATTGAAGATTAAAGGTGTTCACACACTAGAAATGCGTTGCGAGTGCCATTTACTATGGAATTTTGCCATGGATATTGATTTTTAACTTTTTTGACCTTTCCTAGACTTTGGAAATTTGTATCTTCAAGGAACATTTTACTCGTGAAGCTTTTTACTTTTTTCTTTGGATATCAGACACAACCTATGGTTGGGTCTCTCCCTGCATACTTGTATAGGCAGATCCCTGTCCGTACAGGGCATTGGGTGGGGAGAAGTTTCCAGAGACCTGCCTATCTGACTAAGTTTCCAGTGTAGCTTGGACCCCTGAAGGCTTGTAAAGTATGTTTTTTTCTGAAATGCCAGAGCATTTCAGAGTCAATCATACCTGGCTGTGATAATACGGCCAGTGCCTTACACATGCCACCTTTTGGATCGGTCAGGTTCGTTTTAAAGAGAGACAACCTTTTTGAGAACGTGACCACGGCAGCAATCAGTTCCAGGGGTCCCCAACTGACTTTATAGGGAAGGGTTGGGGCCATTCCGGCATTTTCCCTTGCCGATGACTAGATGTCAATGTAATATAAAGATGAGGAGTCAACCAGAATAGAAGCCGTTCGGGGGGGCTCTTCATTTTGCATCACTTCCATTCTGGGACCTCCATCGCTGAAGTCCATATTCCCTAAACGGGGATAGGAACATATGCAAGAGAAAAACCTGTATTGATAACGTACACAAAATTATGTCCCCCACACAGTAAGTAGTAAAAAAAATTAAATGGCCCACCCCTTTATCAACTTCTGTTTCTAGGAAAAATTAGTTCTGGGGGAACAGCTATTCTCCTTGTGGAGGGTATTCTGCCAGCTGGCTTTAAGTCTCCTCACTGCTGGCTGGCAGATTCCTCTCCACAAGGAGAATAGCTGTTCCCCCAGACCTCGTCTCAGCCTCTCATCCAGCCAGATCAGAATTCCCACAAACTGCACTGATGAGGGGCAATCACCCCGAAACGCAGCGTGGGGTTCTGATCTAGCACAAATACTGATTCATATTAGTAGTCAATTATGACTTTTAGGATTGCTACCTTTATTAGGTGGCATTAGAGTTTGTCTACTTCCTCACTGAAGTTACAATTTGCATAGGTAAAACGAATAATGCTAGAGCTAAATGGAGACCTGTGAGGCGCATGGAGACAATGAATATATCCCATGATTGATGGTCGTTCAGTTGCAAATGTTTCCAAACCTCTTGAATTTTTTTGTCGCCGCTCGCGACTCGCCATATACGGTCTTGTCTAAAATTTGGCCATTTTCTTCAATTCTTAAGGCCCCGTCACACCTGGCGATGGGGCTGGAGATGTCGGCGGCGACTGGCGGGGGCGCGCACATTTTTGGCGCCCCGCCAGCGTCGCCATCTCTCATTTACACGGGGCGACATCTCCAGTGCCGCCCTGGCGAGCTGTCAGGCGGCATCGCCGCCGGGGTATCTGAAAACCCCAGCGGCATCGCAGGACAATGGGAGCCTATGGCTCCCAACGCCTGACAGGTCGCCGGCGGCCGGTTACATGGGGCGATGTGTGCACATCGCCCCTGATCGGTCGCTGGTTTCAGAGCACTGCTCTGAAACCAGGCGACCTCCCGGCGGCGCCGACATCGCCCCTTTACATGAGGCGACGTAGGGGCGATGTCGCCGCCGATAGGCAACACCTCTACGTCGCCTATGTAATTGGCGGCGATGTCGCCCCATGTGACGGGGGCTTAAGAGATATCAGGAGACCGTAAGAGAGCGCATCTGTGAATTTAGATGAGGACTCTGACCTCCGCGAACTGTTAACGATGGAGGAGGATTTGACCCAAAACTCATGGAAAAAGTAAGGAGGGGGAATTTAGGAAGCACAATGGGGGGTCACAGTTTGGTGCTTGCTATAGGAGCCCCTTTCTTTTGCGCATGCCATTGCCTTCTCAATAACTTGGGCAACAACCTCAATGGAAGCCGTTGTGGAGCTTCTTGTAGCCATCACCCAGCTATGGTATCACATTAATATTTCCATTATTGTAAAACTGGGAAATGGAGAATTGGGCATCCAGCATTATGTACAGTTTACGAAGACACAAACAACTCCGTTCCACGTCTATATAGCACTTAGCAATTTTGCTTATATAATTGCAACGCCACAACAATTGAAGTGTATGCTAATGTCATGTTATTCAAGATGTAAATGGGATAATCAGACCATTTGGTGCTCAGTGTTATAATTATAGGTAGGGGGGTGTTTATTACGCAGCAGACGGGGAAGGGGAGAATAATTCAATGGAAATGCAGAGCAGGAACAACTAGCTTTGATTAAAAAGAATTTATAGGTAGAAGATCATTTTCCCCCCCACGCCATCGAATTGGAAAGTTTAACCGGGCACCGGATTAATGATGTAATGGTTTCCATGGTTAATGGTTAACTTCACGGAAAGTAGACTAAATAGGATTATGTGTGAGCATGATCCGAGGGCAGGCTGAACGGTAAATAAGAGATGGGGCCATGGATCGTCTTCTGGAGGGGAAGTCCAGCTTAAAAGATCATCGTTTCCAAGAAGACCTCTCTGCCCTTTTCTCGTGGTGTGCAATTCATAATGGATGAGATTACATAGAATGAAATGAAAAGAATACAGGACGAAAGAAGTGTAGAGAACCCAGTCAACGAGCAAATGAGGCTGGATTAATGGATTACTGGCTCAGCTTTACCGGTTTGGTATTTTTTTTTTTTATATTTTTGTAGCTTCTGTCTAAACTAGTCCCAATGAAAGAATATTTAAAGGCTTCTACACACCCGACCTCACGATTGTCAGCTGGACCAGCCGACATCTACAGTGTAGGAAACCTCCCAGCTGTTCCAATAGACGAAGAGAAAGATTGGCCATGTTGAATTACAGAGCCCAATCCTTTCCTTATTGTGTGAGATGACCTGCCTCTGGACTTGTCTGGCAGGGATCTAAGGAATCTGTCACCAAGATTTTGCTATGTAATCTGAGAGCAGCAGGATGTGTCACATGCTGGGCAACATTCCATTTTAGCACACTTTTCTCTGCTTAGTATAACCCCGCCCACACCACTGATTGGCTGCTTCGTGTGTACTCTGTACATTGACAGCTACTAATCAGTGGTGGGAATGGGGCTACACAGAGCAGTTGATCTGCCTAGTCCAAAAGAGATAATCTCCTGCTCATAAAACACTGGATTTTACTGAAACAGCAAACCATGATAAGGTACACATCACTGAAATCCGGGTCTCTGACCACATCATTGTATTCTCAAATTACATAGCAAAAACCTTCGGAAAGATTCCCTATAAAGCCCCAAACACAATGGACTAACATCAGCCAAACCAGATGGGGTAAACCGATACGTCTAAAGTGTATGGGGGGCCTCCGACAGATACGGATCTGGTGTGTCCTATTTCAGACTGCCAATCCTACTGTTCTCTAGAGATCAGTTGCCACCAGAGATGTCACTCCCACAAGGAACACAGGAGCGCATAGCAGGGCGAGCGTTCTTGTGTATGGCAAATTGGGCAAGATAGCTGCCGGCCGAACAATCATTTGGCTGGAGGATGTCTAAAGTGTATGGGGGGCTTTACTCCTCTCGATGCTTGGCCAGGCGTCAATGTGTACATGGAGTTAAAAGTGAGCAAGCTCTCTAGTCGCTATATAAAATATACAGTATATCCACCTTTTTTATCCTGTGTACGTGGGTCCCTAAATCTCCTTATTACAAATCTGTAGGCAATCTACATATGTCTCTCTATTGCTTTACTTTTTTGCAGTCCAGGGTAAAATCTCCATGACACGCCATCCAATAACACAAGACTTCATTTTATATAACTTGTAGGGGTGTCCTGTCCTCCTTCGCTTCCATCTACATTGATGCAGTTTAACACACGGTGAGGTTTTAATATTAGATTAGGGACTGCCCATTGTCGCGGTAGGACGGCTTTATGCTTCTCTTTATTCAAAACAGTATGTACTAAGTATCCTATGTTATTTATATGTACTATTACTTCTAATTATATTTTACAGGGTATGTACGTAATGGCCACAGTGTGAACATGCTTCTATGCAGTGCATGATATCGACTTACTCTCCGGCTCATGTTTTTGTTTTTTTTACTAAATTTTTAGGGCTAGGAAAAAAACTTAGCATGCCTCCATGTGAAATAAGAGGCAGTCAGTGGTACAGTAGGGCTCCCTGTCATCGATGGGGGCTGCATTAAAGGATATTCCCAACATTAAAGTTGATCAGTTATAAATTTATGATGGGTTGGGGGGTTTGCTCAGACTATGGGCCCCCCCATTATTGTCCATTCATTATCAATGGGATCACTGAAAAAAGCAAAGTGCTTTACTTGGCTATCTTTAGCAGTTCTACAAACAATGGGTGTATGGGGTGCACTTCATTCAACAGGGCATTTTAGAGACCCATTCTTGGGTTGAGGGGGTCCTGGTAGGCATATCGGACTGATCACAAAATTAACATCTGTACTATGGATAAGCTATATGCATTCATGGTGTTCAGTCACACTTCACAGTCCCAAGTAACTTGGACATACGGCCACCGTTAAGCCTACTAAAGCTTGGGCTTCTCTTGTAGGGTGACTCTTTGTCACGGCTCATGTTAAAGCGTAACCGCCGTTTAAATTTTTATTTAATAATAATGTAGAGCAATTGATTTTAATAAACTTTCAAATATACTTCATATGAAAATTCTGGTTGAAACCCATTCACAAACCTTCCACAAGATGTCCCCACTAGACTGTGTGTGAAGGAGACATATGTTCATTATCAGTCAGATCCATCTCCACTCTGAATACGGAGCATGTAACCATATATGGGGAAAGGGGGCGTGGCCTACACTGCTGACTGCAGCTAGTGAGGAAACAATGTATCAGATTATCTCAGCCTACAGCACAGTTGCTAAGCACTGTCAGAATGTTAAGATCCGTGTAAACTCCTCAGAAGCTTGTGCCAAGGAAAGATCTGTCATCTCGCTGCATAAAGTTCTGTCACTACCTGTTAACCCCTTGTCTGCTGGCTCCCTATCGGCCTGCTCTCAGAAGCTGTGGAAATACACACACAGTGCTGGCAGACGCTGGCCATGCCTACACAGCCATAAAATGCAGTTTTTTAAAGCGCATGGAAAAATGTGAGAAAATAAGTCAAATGGCAGAAAAAAAACATTATTTTAGTTATGTGACCCAGCATTAACAACCAGTGCAGTATTGTATATTTTTTCAGTGAAATGACATTCACATTTTAAGTCCTGATTTCCATGATGTCCAAATGCTCTTATATGACATCGGTAGAAAAAGAAGTTGTCTTAGGTATCACAATTCATCCTTTTCACTCTAGTAGTTGGGCTTGAAAGAAATTTACCCTTTTTTTGTATGGTGTTCCTTCACTTTACCAAGACGGATACGAATCTTACCTCCTGACTCCAACCTGATGAGTTATCCGTAGCGTCATGTTCCTCAAAGCCGTCGTTGCTGAAAGCCGTCTCCATCTCTTGACTTCCTTCTGTGACCTGACGACTACAGACGGACACGGCCTCTTGTCTGGCTGCATTCTGACTCCCGCCAGCCACTGATGCTGGGGCAGAGTGTATGGATACATGATCGTCTTCGTTGTAGGATTCGTAACTAAGAACATCCAAATCTAAACAGATGACATGATCAAATCTATTTTGCTCTCTTAGGGCCAATCAGATTACTGTATGTAACTTATTTAGGGGTCTAAAAAACACAAATATGAACTTAAGGCTAAATGGACACAAGGTCGCCATTCATTAATCCATACAATGTACGGGAAATTGGAACAAAAATAAAAATTTTGGCGAAATGGTGAAATAAAAACTCAATTTTGTAAACTTTTTGAGTCTTCACTTTTCAGGTCAGATTGATTACGGGGGTATCGGTAATAATTTTCTTTTTATATTCATGGTGACAAAAACTCTGGAGTTTTTAAAAGAAAAACAATTGGTTAATTTCCTGAGAACTATAACGTTTTTAGTTTTCATTTGATTTAGTTTTTTCACATGGCAAGCCACTTAGGGGTAGATATGATGTTTCGAGCATTTTGTTGCATTTTTGGGTAGAGGTGCGGCAAATGAAAAATGGCAATTTATTAAATAATTTTATTATGACCTCTAAATTATGTCATATTTTGACAGATCAGAATTTTGTAGACGTGGCTATGATGTGCTCTTTTATTCTAATAAGGGGAAAAGGGGGTGAATCAAAAGTTTACACGTGTGCATTGTTAGACAGTTATGCAAATAGAGTCTGTGGAACCTTGTTTAGAAGTCTAGCTTGAGGCTCCTAAACGAGGCTCCACAGACTCTATTTTCATATTTGTAATTCCCAGGGGGCAATGTGCCTAGGAATTCAGTGTTGAGCGCTTTAGCCGGCTGCCCGCAGTGTTTTCTTGGACTGGTCTCCCTGAGATCAGTGATTGCTTTGTGATGTTGGTCTACTAGGCATTGCTCCCACCTAGCCAGAATCCTACTCCACACTGATGAGGGGCAACACCCCGAAACAGCTGTCTGTGGATGGATACCTGGCCTTGGTATTCCCTTGTCGTATCTTTAAGCTCATAAAGAGCTGGATATTGACTCAAAGGACCACTTAATATGGTGGTTATGGTGGTCTCCTCAAGGAGCCACCCCATGGCTGGGTCCTTCCCTGGAGGGATATCTGGCTAGTCCTGTGTTTGAGACTCCAAAACGAGGCTCCACAGACTCTATTTGCATATTTGTAATTCCCAGGGGGCAATGCACCTAAGATTTCACTGTGTTGAGGGCTTTACCCAACTGCCTGCATTGTTTTCTTGGACTGGTCTCCCGAGATCAGTGATTGCTTTGTGCTATTGTGAAACAGTGACAGGTGTCCTATGTGAAGGTTGCCGTGTTTCCCCCAGAATGTGCATAGAAACCTACATAAGCTGCTACGGTAGATTGTGTTGTATTCACAGCTAGTGCAACACAAAATAAGAGTGAGAACTTTGCCAAGTTTGATTTGACCAAGTCTTAAAGGAAACCTAATTGGGTCTTTTATTTTTGGAGTGATCTGTAGGATGGTAGTGGGACGGATCTCTCCCTCCAACCTATTCCTATTTAAGCATCTAGGGTGAGTCTCAGTCCGATCTAGGTTGCAGAGCAGCAGGTTTTATGTGAAAGTAACACAGACCCGAACTAGAGACCTGGACAGGCGTCAGATAGACAGTGGAAGCTATACCCTGCACCCAAGGGTTCTAAAGGGGTGCAGGTATCAAACTGACTATTACAGCACCATACATGTGTGAACTGTCTGCGTTCCAGAAATCCAGGTCTGGTAAAGTGTGGTATTTGGAAAATTGACAGTTGATTTGAACTTTCCCCTGGGTCACTGCCTCACTTTCTGGCTAATCAAAAGCCGCTATCTCACAATATTTTATATATGATAAATGACTAATAGGGTTTTTTAGGATTTTAAATGGAAAAAAACAAATCAATATGCTATCAACTCTAAACTTCATCCATAACATGCGCCACTAAAAATTCCCACAACATAAAGTAAAGCATAAAGGTCAAATACACAAATATACACATAACAACAAAAGCAATAATGCTGCTCAAATCTAAATGTAAAACATACAGAGATATCACAAAAGGAACGAAACATAAAAAGAGGTGTAAGGATACATGCTGGCAAAAATAAGGTGACGGTGGTGAAAGAAAGAAATAAGTAAAATGTGATATTTTTTATCATGCTCCAAAAAATGTGAAAATGCTGCAGATTCAAAAAAAAAAAAAAGCGTCATTTTTGCAGCAATACCTTCACATTCAGAAGCCTCCGTGCTCAGCTCCTCGTGGTTTGATAACAAGCGGCTGAACTTTTGCTTGCTCTCAGAGCCGGCCTGCGTTGCCTTTTCAGACACTGTGGAGCGAAAGCTCTGAGAACGCGACACTGATATCTGAAACTGCTTAAACACTTCTTCATCACTGTCTGAAGACGTAGTTAGTTCGTCATCCTCCCCATAACTGTTCACTAGGAAACATAAAATACAAAGTGTAGACTTTCCTTTTCACCGAGTAATAACACAGCAGAAGACCTGCACCCCATGATGTCCAAGCCACTTGCGTCAAGGTACCCCATCATGATCCTTGTGGACCACTTCAAAATCTCACGCTTGGTCTCCATTGGTTGCAGAACTCAGCTTAGGCCGGCTTCAAAACACCGTTTGCTCACACGGACCGAACCTGATCAGGTTTTGCCCCCATGTATCCTATGGTGCCGGACAGCTGCTATTTGGCCTCCGGTTTTGTGTTTTTCTCGGCTGGATCTGGTTGTTTTTGTTTTTTGCCCCAGACAAAAAATCGAAGTCTGCATCATTTTTTGTGTCCGATGCAAAAAATGAACAAAACTGGATCCTCCTGGATCCGGGGCAATCCAGCGCCTATAACATAGGAGTCTATGGGCGCGGATCGCGCTGCATCCGGCGAAAAATCGGACCGGTTCCCGGAAGCCTTTTTAGAGAACAGCGCCGGCTCTGAAATGCAGCCGCGCTCGTTCAGCACCATGGACAGAGCAGCATTTCAGAGCCAGCGCTGAAGTTTCAGCACCATGGAGAGCTCGACGACTGAAATTTAAGCACCGAGGCAGTCCTCTGCACACGCGGTGCTGCAATTTCAGCACTGGGACAGCACAGAGACGACACACAAACGAATCCTGTACAAAACAGGATCGGAGGGCATATTTGCCCCAGTTTGTGCTCGTCGGGGGCTGTCAGGTTCTGTCCGGTGCGTTCTGCAAAACACCGGACAGAACCTGACAGCTCCAAACCGTGGTGTGAAGCCGGCCTAAGATTGTTCTGGACAAGTAAAATATATGCTGTATAGTCGTCAACATATGGCCGTCCAGCTACTGCAAAACGTCTAATCCTGCCACTGTTAAAGCATGGGAAAGCTAGTTCAGTGGATGGAGCGCAACTTGTTGAAGACCATTGCCGGTAATTGTCATTTAATATCTCACAATGCATTGCACTCAGGTAACATTGTAGGAGTCTAGATTTAAGGGAATCAACCAGCAGGATTTAGGGCAATAAAGTGAAGCCGGTGCCTTAGAAGCACTGGGATGCTGAATGCAATACCTTTACTTAAGTGATTCCATGTGTGATTGCAGAGAAAAGTGTTATAAAACTCCTGGAAAACAGGGCAACAGATGACTGATGTGTGCAGCACTGCAGCACTATTTGGAGTTGTTGTTTTTTTACTTCTCTGTGGACATGCATTTCGGCTGTAAGGCAACCCTTCCTTCTCCTCTTATCTCTTTCAGTTTCTGGCTTCTGTACACTGTCATTATATCTGCCTAGGTGCTGAAAAACTGAAAGTAGAAATGAAAGGGAGGGTGGAGGGTTTGGCTTACAGCTAAAAGGATGGCCACAGAGGAGGAAAAAAAACAACCCAGAATAGTGACGCAGTGCTGCACACAGTCACACGCTTAAATGGTGCTGACATTGCTGGATGCTGCTTGTATGTGTTTTTTTTAAGAGCTGCATGGTTGATAGTTGTGAAGGTCCTTGCCTCTTGTGTTGTGCTCCAGAACTACATTCACTATGAGGTTCAACTGCTGGTTGAGGGGTTAATGTGTGACTCACCTGAACTCCCCTCCCCCTAGCCTTTAAGTAGCCTCTCCTTCCACCAGGTGGTGCTGCTGATAGAGTGAGACTCTATGTCTGGAAGCCGTGCTGTGCTCACCTGTGTGTTTGTGTGGTTGATACATTTCCTTTGGAGTTGCTGTATCCCGGTTCTGTGGAGGGAGGTGAGGGGGGAATAGGCAGGGCGGTGGAGGAGTTTAGGGAGAGGCTGGAGGCCTGAACTTTCTCACCATCAGAGATACCTTCGGGATCAGGGCCATTCAGGGTTCCTAGTCTAGGGTCAGACTAGTCTTTCCTGGTCATCCTGCTCATACTGCCATTCCCTCATCAGCATTCTCACTACAAGTGACAACACATCAATTGTCTGCTGCCCTGTTTTCCGGGAATTTTATAACCCTTTTCCCTGCAATCAAACATGAAATCATTCAAATAAAGGTATGATTGCATTCAGCATCCCAGTGTCTGTAAGGCATGGCTTCACTTTATAGCCCTAAATCCTGCTAGTTGTTTACCTTTAAGTTTTGAAAATGAACAGATTAAAAATTCCAAATGATTGCAAGATATCTGTTAGGAAAATCAAGAGTTAAAATTGTAGCAAAATGTATTTTCTCAAATTAGTTTTTAAGGCAGGGACAAAAGAATGTTTATAGATTTGTGTTTATCAATCACCTGTTTCTGGGAGGTGACTGTGACACTGGATTTGTACAGAACTTGTGTTAGTAACATCTGGGAGCTTAATAAGCAGGCATATTCAGCGTTCAAGACAGTCTACGCGCTTCAAGTGTCTCTTGTATGATAACTAACATTCAAAGAAGTTAATTACACAAATAGATTTTAACCAATAAGAAATAACCAAGTATATCTGAGTGGCTTCTTTGTTTTCTAAGGGTATAAAAGCCTTGTGTATTTTTTTGTCAGACAACAGCTTAATAACTGTTAGGCTGAAGACACACTGAGCGAGAAGAATGCGAGATACTCGCACGAGTCTTGCATGCCTCACCCGACGCGCTCCTGTCCAGTGAGCCAGCGGTTTGGCAGTTGAAGCAGGCAAGATTCGTCCAAGTATCTCGCATGCGTCGCACCCAGTGTGTCTCTGGCCTTAGTCAACAGCTTTAACCTTTTGCCTCCTTGCAATAATAAGAAGATACTTGCTCCACACAAATCCATGCCTTAAGAAATTACTTCTCTAACAACTTGGTCCTTCGAATCGGAACCCAAGACCTCTTTCATCCTTCAGGATCGAGGCTGAATCAATGCACAGGACAGTCCAGAACCGCTGAAAAGCTGAATTTTTTTAAAATTAGGCCTGCTTCTCTGAAGATGGAAGGGTGATGGGTTCTAGAACTGAGAGGATGGTTTCATCAGAACCAAAGTAAGACAATAAGATCTTTGTTCTCTTTAAATGAGCAAACAAGGGTAGCTTTACAGGTTGGAGAGAAATAGAGATAGTTAAATATCTTATTCCGAGGAAGGAACTAAAGGCCCTGTCACACATAATGACCGCTCCAGCGATCCCGACAGTGATAACGACCTGCGGGATCACTGGAGCGTCGTTACCTGGTCGCTGGGGAGACTGTCCTGACAGCTCTCCCAGCGACAGGGCCATGGGAGCCACTTCCCACATCACTGAAGGCGATGTCAGCGTCCTCCCTGCTTACGGCTGCCTTAAGGCAGCACTAGCAGGGAGAATGCTGGTAACTATGATAAACAGCGGGTATGCAGGCAGCCCGCTGCTGGATACCTGCTGTTTATCATAGTTACCAACGTCCTCCCTGCTTACAGGCAGCGCTAAGCAGGAGGATGCTGGTAACCATGGTAAACACCGGGTATCTAGGCAGCGTGCGCTGCCAGTCATCAGTGGGCAAAGCTACAAAATCAGCAAGGGATCAAATACTTATTTCCCTCACTGTATGTATATAAATTATATTGGATACTGGCTGTGTTTTCTTGTCTAGATGTATAGATCACAATTGATCAATATTGGCAAACCTCTAGATTGTTAGAATTTCATCCCAAATTTGCTCTCCCGGATAAGAAGAGTGTTCCTCAACAATACATGGTGCCGAAACTCCCAGGATGATTAACCGGATCTCTCTGTGACCTAAGGACCTTCTTAGCAACCACTGAAGACAAACCCAAGGTGCATAACCCTACGAGTTACAAAATGTTTCAGTGTTACTGGTGGTCTCAGACAGTAGTGGTTCCTATTGGAACCTTCTGATCAAATCTCTGCCAGTTTGGATTTGTGTGTATCATTGAAATAAATAGTTATAAGATAATTTGTGGTCTACTATTCCAACTGTCTGTGTATAGATGAAAGAACAAGCTCCTGAATCTATAACGGAATCCACTTAGGTGTAGCCGCCAAGTAATCGCAACTTGGAACTAAACCTGTAGATAAAACAATTCTACTATTCTATCGGCTGAGATAAATTTACATCAGATGAAGCCGAAAGATGGGGGAACTCATAGTCCGGCCCATGTTGCCTGGTGGCCTCTGACTCAAGATAAAGTTCACTAATATTTGAAGACATTGAATGGATCAGATGTATTGAACGTCCTGTAGATTGTGCATAGGATTCATGTCTTTAAGACGAAGAGAGGATGAGGATGGTAATTTTATAGGGCAATGGATCCTGACAAAGACGTATGGGCTATTAATCCCGCACATTCCAAAACACTAATAATTGTAAATGTACGTTCTCATCAAACCATCAGCCATTAATTTAAGTATGAGGGAAACAGAACCAAATAGACTATATAATCCACAAGAAAGCCCTAATGGACAACATATACACAGGCGAAATATTAGATTGAGGCGTAGAGGCCATTAAGGCATATATGCCAAATTTTACAGTGTATTATGATCTTCACATAAGTAGGTGGATGTTCATTGCCCGGAAGCTTCAGTCTCGCCCTATTTGCTACTGGATTGATGATAATAAAACCCCTTCCCTGAGCTATACGTCCATGTTTTGTCCTGAATGTTAATTCAGATTGTTGTTGGCCATATCTTCTGAGAATTACTAAACTAATCGAGGACGCTTATATCGGTAGGTCTGAAAATATGGCTTTTGGTCACTTTAGTACCTTGTTGGGTGAAATCGAAGAAGAAAAATTAGATTATCCATATTATCCAAAAGACACAAATTTTCGTTGTCCTCTTGATAGAGAACTGTATACGGTCAGACATTACAAAGGGTTTTAGTCTGTGAACATGGGTCGTGGATTTTTTTTCTTTGGTGCCACTACAACAATGTCCGAAAGGGTAATGTTAAGTTTTTTCACAAAATGGACCCAGGTTATTAAAATGGGGAACCAAACCTAAAAAGACAGAAGGTCCCACAAGGAGATGTTGTAGCTCTCTCACAGGTGACTCTTAACTTTTGCTTAAATGTATGTACAATTGTACATATTTGTGTGCTGGTTGCAAAGTGTGGGGTTGTGACAATCCTCACACACTGTGGCTGTGATGGATATACAGTATATATGTCCCAATGCTGTGTTTAAGAAAGGGGCTCCAGGCGTTCTTGGAATATCAGTGACCTATAGAAGTTCAGGTTCGGGTGGTGATGCCGGACTTTTTTTTGCGATGTGTTCGGAACCCAAAGTTGACCTAAACCTCGTTGGAAGTCAATGATTGGCAGTTTGGCTCTCCGCCCAGATACAACCGGCCTTAAGCAAAACACTTCCGGGGCAGGGATATTTTATATTCTTATTTTAGAAAGACCCAACACCGAAAACTCTGCTTTTACCCCATCGTGAGCCGATCAAACACTGCTTGTGGCTTGCAGTGGGCCAAGCACCAAGCGTACATGAGCACAGCGATGCTCACTCCGATGCATGAGATATGGAATGCACACGAACTTCAACTCCTCCTCCAATGGAGTGCTTGGACTGTATAAACCCTCACAGTTATACTTTGGTGCAGTTGTCTGTTCTCTACCCTCATATGTTTGGCTTGGATGCTTAGGCTTGTTTTTGGCAAAGGAACCCAGATGAAGTCTGAGGCCACAGCCATAGATGCCAAGGCAAATGAAGCTGCTTCTGTGCCTCCACCCCTGTGTCTTATCTTAGGGGGAGGACAGGAGCTGTTTGTAGACTGTACTTTATATTGAAGGGAGCGGACCGTTATACAGAAGGGAGTGGACACGTTATGTAGAGATGAAAGGGCTGAGTTACTGCATCAGCACCAGAGACCCAGTAAACAAGGGATTGCACTTGAACGGTGGCTCATTTTAGACAGGTCTTAGAAGATCCTTCTACAAAATCATTGTTTGAGAAATACTGGGTGCGGGCAAATTGGGTAGAGATAAACAGATGCATACAAAAATAGAATGAAGATGTTTATGGGTTTCTTTTCATGTTGAAAGAAACATTTGACAATCAAAGGGAGTTTTTAACCCCCACTGACGAAGCAAATGACTCTTGAAGTGACTTCCTCACTGAGTCACTGAGCGTGTTGGGGGACACTCAAATGGTAGCGGGAATGAGGCAAACAGGCATGTTTTTACAGTAATATAAAGTCCATTTGGTTTATTACACATCATAAACCTCATATATGACACAGTCCATTAACATCAACGGAACATGCATGACATTTAGTCTGTTCCAATGGTGAGTATACTCAACTGGCAGTATTTACAGTCCGTTACAGTGTCTTAGTGATGGCATCACAACCTCAACTCACTGACCTCTCAGTCCACCAATCCTGAAAACCTGCAGAGATACTCCAGGCTCTTCCAGGACACCAGCCACTTCAAATTATTCCATCCCAAGTGCCTTCCATCACAATGGCTGCTCCAAACACTGAGCGAGACCTTGTCTTTATTGGAACTGCCAGAGCTATCCCAAGCTCTGCACACATGGATTCTCCACCATGTGCTTCTGGCAACATGGCTACTGCAAACCCATAGGAACATGTGACCAAACAGGAAGTTGGACTATATTCCATCTGTTCCACATGAGACACACCTATGGGAGGTTTCAGGTTTGCCAGACACACCCATGTCCTTCTGCTAACTTGCAAGCCCACCAACTGTAGTTCCACAGGTTCAGGTAATGCATTACAAGTCCCAGCATAATGCATGACTTAAACTTGCTGAACTACATATTTGTAATGCAGCAAGCCGCTACATCACACTTTCCATATAAACAAAAAAAAAAAAAAAAAAGCCTTTCTCAAGGGATATATCCAACCATCAGCAGCTTCATTACCAAGCATATGTTAACACACTGGAAAGCTAGACTGAAGCATACCTTAGCATGTGCTAGATATGGGGAACTATGAAATCACAAGGGGAAAGGGAAGAGGTACTGTATTTGACAGACTTGGACGTACTGTAAAGTTATCTCTACTCATAAATATATAGTACGCAGAATCTGGAAGACAGGCAAAATGTCAAATGGTTCTGTCCACTGTATGACTGAGGAGTGAGAAGCTTAGTGGAAAGAGAACCTGATGAAGGTGAGATAGAATACCTTACAGGAAAGAGAACCTGACAGAATGGAAAGAGGACCTTACAGAAAAGAGAACTTGACTGAAGGAAAAGACTATGTCATGGGGGACGTTACCTGATGAAGGAGAGAGTGCCTTACAGGAAAGAAAACCTGATTAAGGAGAGAGTACCTGACAGAAGGGAGAGACTGTTATGGGAAAGAGAACCTAATGAAGGAGAAGGAACCTGACTTAGAGAGTACCTGACAGAAGGGAGTGAGTACTTTACAGGAAAGTGAAGCTAACGGAGAGAGTACCTGACAAAAGGGAGAGAGTACCTCACAGGAAAAGAACCTGACTGATGAGAGAGTACCTAATGGGAAAGAGAACCTGTCTGAGCAGAGAGTACCTGACAAAAGAGAGATGTTACATTATGAGAAAGAGAACCTGACAAAAGAGAGTACCTTATAGACAAGAGAACGTAACTGAGGAGAGTACCTTATGGGAAGAAGAACCTGATAAAGGAGAGAGAACCTGACAAAAAAGAGGGTGTACCCTATAGGAAAGAGAACCTGACAAAGATGGAGTACCATATGAAAAAGAGAATTTGACTGAAGGAGAGTACCTGACAGAAGGGAGAGTATTTTATCAGAAGGAAAACCTGAAGAAGGACAGCGTACCTGACAGAAGGGAGAGAGTACCTTTTTGAAAAGAAAACCTGACAGAGGAGAAAATACCTGACAAAGAGGAGAGGGTACCTTATGGGGAAGAGCACTTGATTAAGGAGAGAGTACTTGAAGAGGGAAAGTATCTGACAACAGAGCAGAGAGTACCTTAATGAAGAGTACCAGACAAAGGAGAGAAAACCTTACAGAAAGGAAAGTGTGCTTTATAGAAAAAAGAACCTGACAGCGGATAGAGCACCTGGCAAAAGGAGAAAGTACCTGACTGACTTGTGAGTACTTGAAGGGAAAGAGCACCTGTCACAAGTGTCTGTCTGTAGCTTTCTTCACCTATGTTTGCATATTGTTTTATGACAATCTGATAATCTCGCAAATTTTTGATTCTGTTAATAGAACCTGACGGAGGAGAGAGGAGCCTGATGGGACAGGATACCTAATAGAGGATTGGGTATTAAAAGGGATAGTAAACCAGACGTAGGCAGGTTCCTCTAGTATGAGAGTACCTGAGATATCCGAGAGCTCCTGGCTTTTCCTTCCATTAGTATGTTGTTAGCTATACCTTTTTATATGACAATCTAATAATCTGGCACTCCTCTGATCCTGATAATCCCAGATTAAAAGAATGTATTTTCTTGTACAATGGAGGTCAATAGTGTATGTTTAGTTTAAGTGTTATTCTATACAAAAGTGTGAAATACCCTCATAAAGAGCAGTGATGTGAAATATACCGAATCCTCCTTGTAGCAGGCACCTACCCTCTGTCAGACCCATCATCCCATATATTCTATCAGAACTAGTTTCCTCATTGGGGTGTGAGGCTCCACATATCTCTAATTTATAGTTCCTAGCCAATTCAATCAACGTTGATCCAGCCAAGAAAAGTCTCAGTTGTGAGTAGCCAAAAAGCTCAAATCAAACCCAAAAAGAACGTCCTCCACAAGACAATCCATCAGAAATAAGAGGAAAAAAATCAATATTTTAGTCCTTCTCTCTTCGCTGATATTCATTAATAGACTTTAGAGAACATTCAAGGCTCTTATCTCAATAAAAGAGAGGTCCGCGCAGCGCCTGAACCGTAAGTGCCATTTTGTGTCCTTGAATAGGAAAAAATGGGGGCACTTCAGAAAAGCCTACCTGGATAAAAGACCGAGAGTTACTATATATTATTCTACAATACGGCTGCAAAGAACTCGGGAAAAACATCCTGATAAAAGCCAGCATTGGAAATGTAATGGGTTCAGCTCTTGATTACTGAATATGATGTACTTATTATCCGGTCATCAAATCAGACTCCTGCTGGGACTGAAGTGCTATGACTGATGTGAAGAGGTTATACGGGACATGTGCGTGCATAGTGGGACGCCATTAACTGCAGACAAAGCAGAACTCTGCACCGGCCACACGAAAACTGATCTGAAATACGTCCTTTTGAAACAATGGCCCTAATGCATAAATCAGCACAGGGCCCCTACCTGCACTTTGCCACCACACTTGTCCCCTTTCCCCCTTAAGTCTCAATATTTTCTTTACTTTATTACCTAGAACAAACATGCAAGGGGCTTTTCTAGCCAGATGTGCCATGACTTCCCAATGGTCTCTCCGCTTTATAAGAGTCTACTGTTATAGTTGGCACGTAATATCTATTTTACATTGGGGCTCAGAGGTTTTTCAACATTGAAATACAATGTTGTTTTTCAAGCATGTATGGTTTTAACATAACAAACGTAAGTATACGATAATCCAGCACCTCTGTGGATTTGGAGCAGGCCGCACCGGATGTCTGCACCAGCTTTGGAAGCAGCGTCTGCTCTGTTCAGAAGTCAAAGGACGCTGCAATTGATTTACTGTGGTGGTCAGGTGACTAGTAGAGCATGTAATCCGATGTAGACTAGAAAGCACGTCATCAACGGTAGACTAGAGGCACGTATTCGATGTAGGCTAGAGAGCACGTGATCTGAGTAGACTGAAGCACGTCATTCGATGTAGAATAGAAAACACGTTATCCGATGTAGACTAGAAGAGCACGTATCCAACGTTGCTAAAGAGCAGGTCATCGATGTAGACTAGAAAAGCAAGTTATCTGATGTAGACTAGAAAAGCACGTCATTCAATGTAGACTAGAAAAACACGTTATCCGATGTAGACTAGAAAGCACGTCATCCAACGTTGACTAGAAGAGCAGGTCATCCGATGTAGACTAGAAGAGCAGTTATCTGATGTAGAATAGAAAAGCACGTTATCCGATGTAGACTAGATGTAGGTATCATTAGACTAGAAAAGCAAGTTACCCTGATGTAGACTAGAAGAGCACGTCATTCAAGTAGACTAGAAAAACACGTTATCCGATGTAGACTAGAACAGACGTCATCCAACGTTGACTAGAAGACAGGTCATCCGATGTAGACTAGAAGAGCACGTTATCTGATGTAGAATAGAAAAGCACGTTATCCGATGTAGACTAGAAGAGCACGTCATCCGATGTACAACATTCGATGTAGACTGGAAGAGCATGTCTTCTGATGTAGACTAGAAGAGCACGTCCACCAATGTAGACTAGAAGAGCACATATGATGTGGGAATGTCCAAGACTGCAAGCCTTCTGGATGGTGGTGATAAATTTGATTAAGGGAAGGTATGGATGCGTGATTCCGAGAATACCAATTGTGTGTGTGTTAGGTTATGTGGAAGAAATAAATGTGACGAGTGTGCAGAAGATTGCAGTGGCAAGATTGTTATTCATGGCGAGGAAGTTGATTGCGAGGGGATGGATCAGGGCCAAGCCTCCCTCCAGGATGGAATACTTACGACAAGTGGCGTATATCATACGAACAGAGGAGAATATATATAAGAAAAGGAATGCCTTTACAATGTTTGAAAAATTGTGGGATCCATGGTTGCGGGTGGAGGATAATGTGTCAGGAGGTGTATGAGCAATGACTGTGACGAATGTTTTCTTTTATACTGCTGGACCTGTGGCTAAAGAAGAAAATGGAGGATGTATATATGAGGATTCTAGATATAGGTGCTATTGTTTGTATAGAAATGCATACAGGGAATCTGTTCATGACTATGGAGGGTGGGGGGGTGGGATCCATTGTTGGGATTATATTTTACATTAGGTAAAATAATGAGATATTGTCTTTCTGATGTGTGTTGCAATATTATGCTGAGTTTAATAAAAAAAAATCTGAACAAAAAAAAAGGCTAGAAGAGCACGTCCACCGATGTAGACTAGAAGAGCACGTCCACCGATGTAGACTAGAAGAGCACGTCCACCGATGTAGACTAGAAAGAGCACGTCCACCGATGTAGACTAGAAGAGCACGTCCACCGATGTAGACTAGAAGAGCACGTCCACCGATGTAGACTAGAAGAGCACGTCCACCGATGTAGACTAGAAGAGCACGTCCACCGATGTAGACTAGAAGAGCACGTCCACCGATGTAGACTAGAAGAGCACGTCCTCCGATGTAGACTAGAGAGAGCACGTCCACCGATGTAGACTAGAAGAGCAAGTTTTCAGATGCAGACTAGAGGAGCATGTCATCCGATGCAGACCAGATGCGCACATCATCGGATACAGACTGGAAGAGAACATCATTGGATGTTTTTCTCATGACACTCTTCTAGTCCCATGACCACTGTAGCTGAACTGAGCAGACACTGCCTTCAGAGTTGGTGCAGGCATCCAGAGTGTTAGGAGTTGGATCCATGGGAAAAGTGGAAGATAAACATGCTCCCAGTTATTATTTTAAAACCATTCATCCATGAAAAAAGATTGAGACTCCTGGAAGACCCTTTTAAGTTTAAGTAGCACCTTTGGGCTTATGAGCCTGGAGCCATCCTTCCTGGTACATAGAAGTTGTGTCTATTCTCTGTTCTTAAGGCCCCGTTACATGGCATGACATCGTTAACGATATCGCTTAGACGTCACGGGTTTGGAGTCGTTCAAGCGACATTGTTACTACCTCGTAGCATGTGACTGCGATGTAGCGATAAATCGTTGGATCAGGGATCGCAGATTTGAGAACATGGATTACGATGTCGTTTATGACTTCGCCCATTCACAGCAATGAGCAGGTATCGTTCGCTAGATTGTGCGGATAGCTCTAACCGAATACTTGATTGAGTAACGAGTAGCGAATCTGATGCAAGTCAATGGGGAAGTCGCTCGGATCCAAATACTGGAACAGTTTAAAGTGAACCTCCCCCCCCCCCCTTCTTGATAGGTGGCTATAACCCCTCCACCCCCGTAAACCTAAATAATCACTTTATAAACTTTCACGCCGTGTATGTACTGTATATTCATACTTACGGATCAGACGGGTCTTCTCACTCATCCGGTCCTCACAGTCTCTCTGGTCTTTCTCCACCTCTTCTTTCTTCTGGCGCCTCCTCTTCTCTCTTGTCTTGTTTTGTCTGTCTTGTTTTTGGCGCCGCGCAGATTCCTGTATGTTCGTGCAGCCGCCCTGAGCTCTGTCTTACTGCAGGTCTACGTGTATTATGCCTGCGTGTACCGCAGGCACCAGATCCCATCCTGTCTTGTGCTCTGCTTTATGCAGACAGCAGGGCTGGGTCTGGCGCCTGCACACTAGCAGTAATGCACTGCGCAGTCATGCTGTTTGCTCTGCCCACATTAGGGCAGAGCTAAGTGCGCAGGGCCAGATTCCCATCCTGCTGTCTGCATAAAGCAGAACACAAAACAGGGTGGATCTGGCGCCTGCGGTACACACAGGCGTAATACAGCCAGACGCTCTGCCCGCAGTAGGGCAGAGCTCAGGCCGCCTGCGCAAACATACAGGAATCTGCTCAGGTGCCGAAGACGAGACTGGGAAGGGAGAAGAGAAGGCACCCACAGATCAGGGCGCCGGACTGAACATACAGGAATCTGCGCAGCGCCGAAAACAAGATATATGAGAGAAGAGGAGGCGTCAAAAGAAAGAGGCGGAGGAAGATCAGAGAGACAGAGAGGACCGGACGAGTGAGAAGACCCATCTGACCCATAAGTATGAATTTACATACACGGCAGGAGACTTTATGAAGTGATTCATCTAGGCGTACAGAGGGGTAGGGGGATTATAGTCATCTTTACAGGCGCTGCTGAAGGTGGCGCTTTTAGCTTACAAAGCCCTGGGGGGGGGTGAAGGTTCACATTAAAGCAGTGTTCCTGAACTCCAGTCCTCAAGGCTCCATCAGTGCAGGTTTTCAGGATTCCCTTAGCATTTGACAGCTGGTAAATCTAACCTCCTACAAAGGTGATGATTCCAACTGTCTAAATGCTAAGGAAATCCTGAAAACATGCACTGGTGGAGGACCTTAAGGACTGGAGATGGGGGACTCTGGTTTCAAGTGTTTGGTTAGTTTTCTATACCCGAATATGTTACTACTCGCTCATCACTGGTATCAAGTAAAAATTAAAACGACGGTTAGCTTTAAGACTTCGTAAACTCAAGTCAGTTTGCATTGGTCTCACTTAGATTATAGCCTTCTATACTAAAAAAACTTTATTCCCTGGGCCACAGGGATGATGTATACTCCGATGTTGAGCACATTGAAGCTTGTCCTATATTAGTGGATTGGATAAATACAGATTTGACAATGTTGTTGTGTAGGCAGCTGAGAATCGAGGTTAAGAGAACCTACTCCCACACAAGTATTGCTACATCATGTAAGCTGAGGATCACTAAATGACAGCAAGACATGAGAATCACAATCAGAGGCCATCAATCATACATACGGGGTACTAAACATGTATGTAAATGCAGGAATATAGTATAAGGATACCTTTACACGCCGCAACTGCGGCGAGAAATCTGACCGGCGATATGTCGCCCCGGCACCATCGCCGTCAAATTGCCTCCCGATAAAAAAGTTGCCACCTGGTTCCGATTTCACAGCACTGCTCCAAAATCAGAGGCAATCATGAAAGCGACATTCCCGGCTTTTGGCGTGTGAATGGGCGATACTGACGGAATCTGCGTCGCCTATTGATTTCCCGTAGGCGTGCCACAGCGTGCTGGAGTCCGCGCCCCATCAGCGATGATTGGTGGTGGCTACTGTGTCTCCAGTGACTGTCACTTGACAGCGCGCCATATTTGAAGAGCTGTCCAATCACCACCACACCATGCCAATGGCGTCATGTATTAGCCAGCCTTCCTGCGCAGGCTGCCCAATCATAACGCTATTGCGCTGTCTAATCAGCGTGTTTGGGGCGCGGTGTACACCAGTCTGGCACACCTAAGTTCTCGCCGCACTGAACAGGTACGCCCACATTCCTTTGGGGATTGCGGCGTGTGAAGCGGCGTCGTGAGTCTACCGGATGTTTCCCGCTGTTGGTGTGGCGACTTCCGGGGCAACATGTCGCCTGAGGTTGAGGGCGAAATTGCGGCGTGTAAAAGCGCCATGGGCGATCTGGGGCAACCATGAAAAACGTGCACGCGCACTTTAGATTGCCTATCGCCACCAAAAATAGCGGCGTGTAAAGGTACCCTAAGAGATGTCGCAGAGCTGAATTAACTCCCCACAAATAATAACGTAACGGACTATTTCAGTATTCAAAACTTCTGTAGTATTTACAGCTCACATTATATTCGTATTATTTGATTGCACCAGAACATTAAGCATGTATTGTCTTTATTTATTGTGGATTTTCCCTTTATAACATGTGCTGTTACATTCTTTAAGGTGTACGTGTCATTTCAGGTAACTTTTTAGAATAAGTGATCTTATTTGCGCTTATAGAATAAAAAAAAAAACACTTTCTACATATCCCGTATTTTTCATGTGTTCCCCTATGCAGGCTGTAGTTCTAATTTTTAGTTGTCTCTGAGCTAGTGGGTGATGACCAGCTGCTATAAACAGAACACAAAGCTATTCCTGCTCTCCTGTCTCTGTAGCAGAAGACAGAAGCAGCGACAGTATGGACAGTTTATAGGAATACTGTGTCACTACTCTTGGGCTAGCCTTGAGGCTGGGTAGTCAAGTGCGCTCCAAAAACAGGGTGAGCAGAGAGATGAATATTATACTTAGCTTTTATTAATCAAAACGCGTTTCAATGGCGACCATCTTCATCAGTGGGGAGTGAGGGGGAGAAGTGGCTGCGTAAGTGGATAAAGAAGCAGATTTTTCTGATAAGATATCATCTACAGTTTCTAATATTGCCTTGTGCTATATTCTGCAGTGACTTTTAAGTGGAAGTATCATTTTACACTGGCACTCACTGCAAGCTCCTGCTTGATCTCCATGTGTATGGAGCATATCCTGTTGTAATACACTGTTGGAGACGTAG
>JARQOC010000012.1:25851203-25900792 GCA_033576535.1 Allobates femoralis
GACACACCTGTAGAGCAGAAGCTCGATGTCGCAAGGCCCAAGAGGCACCTACAGCTCTAGTAGAGTGTGCCTTCAAACCCACCGGGATAGGCAAACCAGAAGACCGGTAAGCCTCCTGAATGGGAGCCTTGATCCATCTGGCCAAGGTCGACTTTGAAGCCGCGGACCCCTTACAGCGACCCATCGTGAGGACAAATAAGGAATCCGAACTCCTAAAGGAGGCGGTCCTGGACACATAAATGCGTACAGCTCTCACGAGATCCAGAGTATGGAGGTCGCGCTCAACCTGATGAACGGGAGCGGGGCAAAATGATGGGAGAACAATCTCCTGGTTCAAGTGGAATGTTGAAACCACCTTCGGCAAAAATTCAGGCCGTGGGCGCAACACCACCTTGTCCTGGTGAACCACCAGAAAGGGTGACTTGCACGAAAGTGCAGCCAATTCTGAGACCCTTCTCAGAGACGTAATCGCCACCAGAAAGACCACCTTCTGGGACAGACGAGAGAGAGAGATGTCTCTCAGTGGCTCAAACGGCGGTTTCTGCAGAGCCGCCAGGACCATGTTGAGATCCCAAGGGTCCAGGGGCCGCCTGTAGGGCGGAACCACCCGAGACACCCCCTGCAGAAATTGGCGGACCTTCGGGAGGAGCGCCAAGCGCCTGTCAAATAGCACGGAAAGTGCTGATACTTGACCTTTCAGAGAGCCAAGGGATAATCCCAACTCCAAACCCGACTGTAGGAAGGCCAACAATGTCGGGATAGACAACGGCCACGGTGAGTGACCACCAGAGGCACACCAGGTAAAAAAGATTTTCCACGTTCTGTGGTATATCTTCCTGGAAACGGGTTTCCTTGCCCGATTCATAGTGGCAACCACTGTAGGAGAGAAACCTCTGGATGTCAGCAGCCAGGCCTCAAGAGCCATGCAGTCAATCTGAGGGCCCTGGAATTGAGGTGGAAGAATGGGCCTTGCGCGAGAAGATCTGCGCGCTCTGGAAGAGCCCACCGGTGTCCGCCTGACAGTTGCCACAGGTCCGGGTACCAGGACCTCCTGGGCCAATCTGGAGCCACTAGAATGACTACTCTGCATTCCGACCTGATCTTCCACAGGACCCTGGGAATCAGAGCTAGAGGCGGGAACACATATGGCAGCTGGAAGCTGGACCAACTCAGGATCAGGGCATCCGCCCCAGAGACTGAGGATCCCATGATCTCGCCACGTATTGGGGCACCTGATGATTTAGCCGTGAGGCCATCAGATCCACGTCCGGAGTGCCCCATCTGCCGCAGATGTCCCGGAAGACGTCTGGATGAAGGGACCACTCTCCGGCGTCCATCCCCTGTCGGCTCAGATAGTCGGCCTCCCAGTTCTCGACCCCTGGGATGTGAACTGCGGAGATCAGGCAGCCGTTTTCCTCCACCCAAGCTAGAATGCGGTGGACTTCGGTGAGGGCCTGAGCACTTCTGGTCCCTCCCTGATGATTTATGTAGGCGACGGCCGTCGCATTGTCGGACTGTACCCGAATGGGTTGTCCTGACAGGAATTTCTGAAACGCCAGGAGCGCCAGATAGACCGCCTTGATCTCCAGCACGTTGATCTGCAACGCCGACTCCGACTGAGTCCAGAGGCCTTGAGCCCTGTGGTGCAAGAACACCGCTCCCCAGCCCTTCAGACTGGCGTCGGTGGTCACCACTAACCATGACGGTTTTAGGAAGGACCGTCCCCGTGCCAGATGATGTGGCTGTAGCCACCACTGTAGGGAATCCCTGGTTGGTTGTGACAGCGTCACCAGCCGATTCAAGGAAATCGTCCTCTTGTCCCATCTGCGAAGAATCTCCAGCTGGAGAGGACGGAGGCGAAATTGTGCGAACGGCACCGCCTCTATCGCCGCTACCATGCGACCCACCAGTCTCATCAATACCCGTAGGGATGACTGTGGAGACAGGAGGACATTCTGCACTCCTGATTGGATCGCAAGCTGCTTGGCTTGAGGTAGGGACACCAGGGCCGAGTCCGTGTGGAAGTCCATGCCCAGATATGTCAATGACTGGGTCGGAACCAGGGTCGACTTTTGAATGTTGATAAGCCACCCGAACCGTTCCAGGGACTTCATGGTCACCTCCAGGCTCACCCGACAAAGGTCTTCCGATGGCGCCCTGACCAACAGGTCGTCCAAATAGGGTATGACGGCGTGTCCCTGCGCATGCAGGAGAGCCATCATGGAGGCCATCACCTTTGTGAACACCCGTGGTGCTGAGGCTAGCCCGAACGGCAGTGCCACAAATTGGAAGTGCTCTTCCCCCACTGCGAATCTCAACCAGCGCTGATGAGCTGGTGCAATGGGGACGTGAAGGTAAGCGTCCCTGATATCGATGGACGCTAGGAAGTCTCCCTGTGACACAGCTGCGATCACTGAGCGCAGGGATTCCATGCGGAACTTCCGAACCAACACGTGCCGGTTGAACAACTTGAGGTCCAACACCGGGCGAAAAGAGCCGTCCTTCTTTGGGACAATAAAGAGGTTGGAGTAAAAACCCCTGAACCTCTCTTCCGTGGGCACAGGGACCACCACTCCGTCTCTGCGGAGTCCCTCCAACACCAGGTGAAAAGCCTGAGCCTTTTCTGGGGATGGAACCGACCGATGGAATCGGTGTATTGGTTGTGACGTCAGCTCTATCCTGTAACCTCTTGAGACTACGTCTCGAACCCACTGATCTTGAATGTGAAGGAGCCACTGGTCCTGAAAGCGGGACAGGCGGCCCCCCACCTGTGGGGAGGCAGGATGAGAGAGCGAGTCATGTCGAGGCGGGCTTGGGGGTGGCAGCCGCTGCCCCCGCCGGCTTCTTCTGACGACTCTTGGAACGCCACTGAGTAGCAGGCTTGCCCCCTCGGTCTGAGCGAGTGGACGCCGTTGATGACTGTGAACCGGAGCGAAAGGACCACTGCTTAGGGTTCCTTTTCACGGTGTACCGTGGCTTAGGCTTATTCTGCGGTATCTTAGACTCAGCAGAATCCTTTATCAATTTGTCCAGTTCGGTGCCAAAAAGCCTGTCACCAGCGAACGGAAGATTTTGTAAAATCTTCTTAGATGTGGCATCTGAGTCCCAAAGACGCAGCCACAACAGCCTGCGGATCGCAATTGCATTGGCCGAGGCCACAGCAGAGCGAGTGGCAGTTTCCAAAGATGCCGTCCTGGCATAGTCCGCATAGGCCCTTGCTCTCTCAGTGAGAGCCAGGACCTCTGGACTGGACCTAGCTAGATCAGTGATACCATCCAAACAGATCGTAATCGCTTGTAGGGTCCAGACTGCGGCAAAATTAGGGGCAAACGAGGACCCCACAGCCTCATATGAAGACTTGGCGAGTTGCTCGACCTGTCTATCAGTAGCATCCTTCAACGAGGAGCTATCAGAGGCAGAAAACAAGGAGCGCGCAGCAATCCTAGTCATGGAAGCATCCACCTTGGGAGACTGCGACCATTCCTGGAGCGCCTCCTGGGGAAAGGGAAAGCGATTGTCCTTAGTTTTACGGACATAACGCCGCCCAGGATGCAACCTGGGAGCTTTAATCACCCTTCCGAAATTAGTGTGGTCCATGAAGGAGCCACTTGGTCTAGCCTCTGGCCGCAGCCATTGGTATATCTCCTTGGGGTGTACAGTCACCTCCTCAGGAGGAGTGACAAGACGCAATGTCTCATTGATGGAGGACACCAGATCCTCCACCCCATCTGGAGGTTCAGACATAGACCCAAGAGTAGAACCCCCATCATCTTCCTCACCATCAGAGGAACGCTCCTCCTCAGAGAGAGTCTGGAGCTCAGGAGAAGCCTCACGGGCTCACTTAGGGGGTCTTACAGCAGAAGTAAGAGACACCCGGGGGTAACTAGGAGGAGTAGCTGGGTTCTCCAGTCTCCTATGCAGTGCCTCCAGGGTTTGCGACATGGAGGACATCTGGGACAGCAGAGATTCATTGATCTTATTCTGCGTTTCCCATGGCCCTGGGATCACCTGAACCTCAGGGAGTAATCCCGGATTTGCAGACTCAGTAGTAGCAGACCGGGCCTCTGGGCGTCCGCAGTTATTGCAGGACCCCTCCACCAGTGTCCCGTTGCATGTAGCGCAGGAAACGGTGACCACTGCCGCCTTAGCAGCATGCTTCCCAACTGAGGACATCTCCACAGTGAGGGGAATATAAGCCAAAGTTCACAAACAACCCGGGAATCCCGGTGGCTTACCGACCGCAGTAAAGCGGTAGGAGGAAGCGGTGAGTGTGTGTGACCTCCGCGAGTTCCGGTCTCCCTTGCAAGTGCAGACACGCGCTGCAGCCAGATCCCAGCCGGGAAGTGAGGGAGAAGATGGCCGCCGACAGTGAAGATGTGGGCGGAGCCAGGAACACGCGGGAAGAACACACAACACGCCCAGCGGTGATGTCACCATAAGGGCTGCCTCCTCCTCCTCCAGACTGCCTCAGCAATGGAGGTGCCGGAGCCCGCAGCGCGGGAAAAGAGTGTGAATATCACCACACACACTCTCAGACTGCATGTACACATCAAAACACTCGCAGTCTGCAGCCTCAGCCCCTGTGACACACAGGGCGGTCAGCCAGGGAGACCCCAGCACAGGGTCACCGCCAGAACCGCGGACCCGAGGGTAACCGCGCGGTCTGAGTGTCATGACACCACAGTGACAGACACTACCCCCAGGCACACAGGAGACACACCAGGTGCCTCAGTGCCGGTCCGGTCTGTAAGCACCTTTAGGGAGGCCTCGGACGGGGGTACAGCACCAGTCCGGAGTGTAAGCACCATTTAGGGAGGCCTCGGACTGGGCTGGCTCCGTCCGGTCTGTAAGCACCATTTAGGGAGGCCTCGGACGGAGCGGAGCTGTGCAAGGCTCCAGGCTCCCCCTTACCAGAGCCTCCATGGAGGGATGGAAAGGAAGGAGCGCGACAGCGTACCGGGAGAACACTGAAGTGTCCAGGCTAAAAGCCCTCCGGTACCTCCACCAGCGTGTTCCGCAGAGGGTGAGCGGGGAGGCTGTCGGGGGTCCCGAGCGGGACCATTTTACCTTGTCTTCATACGCCATCACGTAAGCTGTGAGAATGCAGTGAAGTGCAAGCAAAGCGTGATCCTCCGAGCACACTAAGTTTAAAACTGAGGATGTCTCCTACGGTGGGGGTTTATAAGCGGAGGAGGCGGTGCTACAAACTTGTAGTACCTAGTGTGACCTCCGGAGGGCAGCGCCCTAAACCCCATTGTCTGGGTCTCCCATTATGATGATCAGAAAATAAGAGTATACAGACATTACAGCCGAGGATCACAGAATAGAAGAGTATACAGACATTACAGCCGGGGATTACAGAATATAAGAGTATACAGACATTATACTGTATGTATACTATATGTATGTAATCTCTGTATACTCTTATATTCTGTGATCCCGTGCTATAATGTCTGTATACTCTTGTCCCTGTACAGTCAGACACATCCATTACACAGTACATAGCAGGGACACATATATAAGATTATCTCAGCACAGGAGATGTGGTATGATCAGACCATGTCCCTGTATGGTCAGACACATCCATTACACAGTACATAGCAGGGATACATATATAAGATTATCTCACAGGAACATTTTTATTAAACATCCAATTGTGGAAATAATTATTATTCCTAGATCATTTGATTAAAATGAACTTTAAAATTATCTGTCTTCATGGGAAAACCAATTTAAATGCTGTATGTTTGGAGCTTAGAGTTGTTTGTCAGTAAAGAAGGTGGCGGTGAATAGAGCACACAGGTTGCATCAGAGTCTGCTCACCCCGATCTGATGACAAGTCACATGGGGATATGTGTTTGCTTTGATTTTTAACACCTACAGCGGCTGCTATTCATTTATATCCAGGCGCTAAAATCACAGGTTACTTTGTTACAATCTTACATTGGTGCAGATGCAGCATTGAAAAACTATTATAGGATAAAATGAAGAACATATACGGTAGTTTCCATATCTAATATAGGAAGCTGAATGTGTATGTGTGTGTGTATATCCGGGATTGGCATCTACACTGTCGCAACTACAGCCACAAAATTTTGCAAAGTCACACATCTGGACCCCGAGAGCGTCATAGGCTATGTTGTGAGGTAAAATTTGAACCCTGCACGTTGTAGTTCACCAAACAATTTTGGCCCTATCTACATAATGGAGAGAAAATGACAGTTACCAGTTGACAGTTGTGAATGAGAGGGGCTTAATGATAGCGCCAAAGACTAACAGCATATACCAGCATATAGTCACTAAGGTGGGGCCCCAACATGAGATATTCACCACGCACGGGGACATGTATACACACCACACGCACACAAAGAGTAACAGTAAGGTGGAGCCCCAACATTGGATACTCACCACGCACCCGAATACAAACAGACACACCACAAAGAGACACACACCACACAGAGACACACCACACAGAGACACACCCCCCACAGGGACACACAAATACACACCCTATAGGGACACATGCACTCACCCCACAGGGACACACACACCACAGGGACAAACGCACATACACACCCCACAGGGACACAGAGACACACACTCACACCCCACAGGAACACACAGACCCCATAGGGATGGACACACACCACAGAGACACCCCTCCCCCCACAAGGACACACACCACAGGGACACCACTCCTCCCCAAAAGGAAATACACCACAGGGACCCCCCACTGGGACACATACATACACACACCCCAGGGACACACACACCACACAGACAGACACAGATGTGCACAAATCTCCTCACACAACTCGTCTCATACGTCTGGTATCTTTAATTTCCAAACATAAACATCTGATTAAAAACAGCCAATGTGCAGCACATGTGCCATATAGGGAATTAAGGCAGATGTCAGTCACATGAGCTGTCTATTATGTGTATGTGTGAGGTAACATATACTGGCCGGCCGGGGGAGGGTTTACTATTGGCTGGAGATTTATTAGGCTGCCTATAGCAACCAATCACAGCTCAGCTTCTATTTTCCTACAGGTCATTAATATGACATATTCAAATTCTATTTTGTTATAGCTAACATCAGTTATTTATTAACCTGGGCGTAGCCGGGTACTACAGCTAGTATATAATAGTATATTTCTATATACACTAGCATACAAACGTGTGTGCACTCCCTGTCAAAATGACTGTTATTACGAACAGTTAAGCAAGCTGAAGATGAAATTATCTCTAAAAGGCATAAAGTTAAAGATCTATCAGGGACCAAGTGTCTTTCGGTCCGCGCCGCTGCTCCAATGAGTGTCAAAAAACACTGGAGTGCTTTGAAACAAGATATCTTCAGTTTTATTTTCCAACGCGTTTCGGAGCTAACACCCAGCTCCTTCCTCAGGGAATGACCAAAGCACTCCAGTGTTTTTTGACACTCATTGGAGCAGCGGCGCGGACCGAAAGACACTTGGTCCCTGATAGAGTTTCACCCCCACGTTGTGGAAGTGTGGTCCCGGCTGCGGCTGCTGTGTTTGAGCGATCAAGCTGGTTGTGGGCTTCACAACTAAATCAGGTGAGCAGTTTTCATACTGTATGGGATTTGATTCCTATTGAGGATAAGACCCTATGCGCATTCTCATTTTATAGATATAAAGTTAAAGATGACACGTTCCTTTTGTATTCTAGACAACAAAGTATATTTTTATCTTTTTACATTAAATAAATAGCAAAAAGGAAAGTACGGTAAGTCAATGCAAAAGTTTGATCTCAAATGTGAAGCTTGGCTCACCCTTTTGACTAATGGGTGCTCAGAGAAAATGTATTATAACTATAAGGGAGAGCCCTGGTACACCAGAAAATATACAAGAAGAATATTTATACTCAACTTGATAAGTAATTTATTAGTCACAAGAAAAACGTTTTCGGCCTATCCGGCCTTTTTGTGGTGTTTGCGACTTTAAATAAATTTTCTAGAATATATACTGAAAGAAAAAAAGGCGTTAATTTATACCCTAGATACACAAAGAAAATATCTCCTGCACACTCTCCATATGGGCATTACAAATCACATAGCAAACAAGTCATACGTGTAAGAATAAATTACCATATTACATTTATACATATATAAAAAAACACATACATTGCATAAGATTCACAGTATAGACAAGAATTTTAGACTATACCAAAAAGAATTTATTATATGAATAAAAGAATATCGACATAGACAAAGTAATACTTAACCAAATCAGAGACCATATGCGTATATCAAGCTGTTAAATCTATGAGGAGAACAATGACGTACACAACATAAAGATTAAAGTGACAGAAATTAAGTATCTAGATCTGAGACAAACACCCAGTGCCTAATTTTTATACCTCATCATATATGGATTACCTGTGAGCTCTATGGACCTCCAAATCAGTAGCGGACCTTGCGACCTGGGGGCACTGGTGCAGTAACAGATGATGGTGAGGAGCGGAGGGGGGTGCTATCGGACGGTCGGCGAGGATGGGGGGAGGGGTGTGTGCTACCAGACGGACGGCGAGGACCGAGGGTAGGGGGGGTGGTTTGCTACCAGGCAACGGCGGTGAGCGGGGCTATATGTGCGGCTTCTCCTACCTGCGCCGTGCGGGCCGCGCTGGGAGCCGGGGCGGCAGAGGAGAGGAGGGGGCGGGCTCAGCCAGGGGAAGCAGGAAGCTTCCCTCGGTTAACCCCCTCTCCTCTGGCACAGGGTCATGGGGGTCGGCTGAGGGCCACCCTGCAGGCTTGAAGGGCCCCCTAGCCGCTTGGGGCCCTGGTGCAGCTGCACCAGCTGCACCACAGTAGGTCCACCCCTGCTCCAAATGAAATAAGATCCAGTGATTCTCAAGTCTGAGCAACTAAATTTAATATAGGGAAACTGGAATCTGTGTGAGAGGTATAATATAATGATATAATCAGTGTTTAATATTATATATAATAAGCATCAATAAGCTATATAAAAAATGTGTATACCTTAAGAGAAGCCCACATTTTTCATGGGATGGCTCACAGGTCAAGAACCATCCTGTAGTAAACATAATGAAAACCAATGTACCAAAACACTTATTGCAGGACAGTTATGGAAGACTCCATTATAACTCACCTAAAGGTAAATGAAGCGCCTAAAAGAAAATAGAATATAAACCATGATAGGTTTAAGAGTCCTGAAAGAGAACCACCCCGCTATTCAGTAAAAAGCAAAAGCGCCAGTGTAACACTTACATATGAGCTGTGGGATGCCAGGAACAGCTGTGAGCGGTGTATGCTCCGCTCAGCTGTATTATATAGGAACCGGAAATGACGTTTAGACAGCGACACTTCCTGGTTCCTGTATTCCAACCATACTTTTGATCATTGTGGCCAAAGAGTTCTATTTTAACCTCATCGGTCCACAGGACTTTTTCCCAAAATGCATGTCTTATTTAGATGTTCTTTAGCATACCTCTGATGCTAAATTTGATGGTGAGGATGCAGAAGAGGTTTTCTTCTGATGACTCTTCCATGAAGGCCATATTTGTGCAGGTGTCTCTGAACAGTAGAACAATGTACCACAACTCCAGAATCAGCTACATCTTCCTGAAGATCTTTTGCAGTCTAGCAGGGGTTCTGATTTGCCTCTCTAGCAATCCTATGAGCAGCTATCCCAGAAATGTTGCTTGGTCTTCCAGACCTTATCTTGAGCTCCACTGTTCATGTTAACTGACATTTCTGAATGACATTTTTGAACTAAGGAAAGGGCAATTTGAAAACGCTTTGCTATCTTCTAATGGTTGTCTCTTGCTTTGTGGGCCTCCACCATTTTTATTTTCAGAGTGCTAGGCAGCTGCTTAGAAGAACCCATAGCTGCCATTTTTTGGCACAAGGTTAGAGGAGACTTTTTTTTTTTAGAAAGCTGTAAAATTTGCGTCACCTGGCCTTTACTATTGATGATAGTGAACAATATATAACCCAATCAAACTAATTAAGGTCTGAAACCTTGGTCAAAGTTATCCGCGGACATAAATCTCCAAGGGTGCCCAGACTTTTGCATCCACTGTGCTGTTCTGCTCCATACATTGATTACCTCAGTCCACATCAGGAGTGACCAGTGGAAATGCCAGTCTTGTCCACCCCACCAATCTGTTATTGCTGAACCCATTTTATGAATGTATGAATAAGTAATCTATATAAAACTAATGGACACTACCTTTAAGACTTAACTTTTTTACATGTCTCAGTTTCATTTATTAGATGAAACAAAAAATAGAATATTATCTGTGTCTGCGGACATCAGCCATGTTCCGCTCACTTCCTCACCTGTTTGTCTATATTATGACTGGCTGCAGCAGGAGCCTCTCCCTTCTATCATGTCTGCAGCAGAGCAAAAGTCACACCCCTTGGGTAAAGGGGGCGGTGCTTCAGTTTGCTTCCAGCCCTAGATAGAACTTTTCAGCAGGAGATTAAACCTTTGATCTCTACAGGGGTTTTCCAATACAAACTTTTTTGGGATCATGCGGAAAATGCTGCAGAATAACAAACAGATAGGGCAGCATACTGCAAGGTTAATGTATGCATTCACTTGTAATCTGATTTTTGGGCATATTATCATGTTGATCCATCTAATTCCAGATTTGGATGTCCCCTTCCCCATGTTGGCACCTAATGGGACATTTTGCAACGGTCTCAAATAAACCGGAAAGGTATTTTTTGCCGACACTATTAAGTGGCGGCCAAGTTTTTTGGGTTCTCCGAGCTCAGCTTGTCTGATATTATATAACCCGCTGCAGTTTATGTTTGTGCTCCCCCCTCCCGAGTCAAATAATTGTCTCCGCATCCTCATTTCATGCAAATGTTTAGTACAAAATGACAAAATATTATGCCTTATTACCTTAATTAATTACACCTTCTATATGTGTGTGCAACAAGCTATTATTTTCCCTCTTGTACAAAAGACATTTTTTCATTACCGGATTATAATGATTGTACATGCAAAGAGCCTAAAGGGAGGGGCGGCTGCGTAGGAAGACGTTCTTAAGGAAACCATACAGAGAAAGTAAGTCGGTGATTAGCAGCGAGGCTCGTTCAAATGTTCACACCCACTCGCACACCCACACTTTGTGCTACATTGTATCCATTCTATGGGAATGGCTAGGCAGAGAGAGGCGCCCAGAACCGTCTGCAACGTGCAGTGCAATCAGCAATTATCACTTATCAAAGTGACAAAATAATCGCATAGGTGGCAACTGAGGTCCCACAAAACCCATTGTATGCAGAAACAGAAGGTTTGGAATGCTGTCATTTTTCCATCTTATGCACGGCACATTCATTTTTCAATCGCCAACGCAATTTTCAGGTTCTTACACAACTTTGAAATGACTGACAATGTGGTCATGAGGTCAATAAAGGTAGTTTCGATTTCTTAAAGGATCCTTCCCCGTTTTCATAGATGGATACTGTCAGATAGTTCTTGTAAAAATGAGCACTTTTGCAAGTTACTGCTTGTTAAAATTTGCAGCCGTTCTTGAGACATTAACACTTTTCTTTTGTTTTCAGCTCATTACCTTGGTGACCGACCACCGTTGCTGTCTAGTTTGTATACAATGCGCTGAAGCTGACCAGGATTTGGAGGCAACAGTTCGCATCCACTTCAAGAACTCAAAATAAAAGCTGTTATAAGAGCACCACACCTATCTGCTATATAGCAGAAGTGTTCGGTCTCTAAGCCAGTGAGTTTTAAACAAAAGAAAAGTGTTAATATTTCAAGAACAGCTGAACATTTTTAAAGTGTTTGTACATGCAAACAATTATGCATGGTGGCCACTGGCTCACGCCTCATGCACATGGCTGGGCGGCATACTTGGTCTATATCACAGTGCAGTGAGCTTGTGTTGGGTTGTCAGCCATAGGGGCCCTTGGTAGGGCAGAGGACGCAGGCCAGCGCTGGCTCCCCAGTGTAACAGTTTATCTCTAAGGTGCTCCCGATGAGGGACAAAGTATTTACAGAGTCAAAGTCTTTAAAACAGGTTTACTTGAACAATCTCGTGAAACCCGGGAACAATACTTGAATGTCGCAATAGTAGGGTTATTTACAGTTGTACAATTTGTAGCAGGCTGCTCCTCTCATTCCTGTGTAACAGGCCAGATTAACCCCCCCGCACAGAATATACTCGAAGTTAAAGTGGTCTAGGTCAGATTATACCCCGAGTATATTATGGCCTAGCTCAAACTATGCCCCGGGACCATTGAGTGATTATGCTCAATAACGGGGCCCCAGGCAGTACACAGGGGCCCCAGGCAGCACACAGGGGATCCCCAGGCAGCACACAGGGGGTCCCCAGACAGCACACAGGGGGGCCCCAGACAGCATTCGGGGTCCCAGGCAGCACACAGGGAGGCAGAGAAGGTGAATAAGGTCCAAGGCAGCACACGGGGCCCCAGGCAGCGCACAGGGCCCCAGGCAGCACATGGGGGGCAGAGACAGTGTGCAAGGGGGAAGAGACAGCATGCAAGTGGGGGAAAAGACAGCATGTAGGGCCCCTGTGCGCTGTCTCCGCCCCTGTACGATGTCTGGGACCCCCTGTGTGCTGGCCCCATTGAGAATATCTCAATCCTGTGGGATATCTGGGGTCCCTGTGTGATGTCTGGGGCCCCTGTGTGATGTCTAGAGCCCCGTTCTTGAGTATATCACTCAATCCTGTGCGATGTCTGGGGTCCCTGTGAGCTGCCTGATGCCCCTCTATGATGTCTGGGGCTCCTCTATGCTGCCTGGGGCCCCTTTGTGCTGCCTGGGGCCCTGTGCGCTGCTTGGGACCCCTGTGCGCTGCCTGTGGCCCTGTGCACTGCCTGGGGCCCTTCTATGCTGTCTGGGGCCCCTTTGCACTGCCTGGGGTCCCTGTATGCTGCCTGGGGTCTCTGTGCACTGCCTGGGGCCTCTGTGCACTGCTTGGGGCCCTCGTGCACTGCCTGGGGCCCTTGTGCACTGCCTGTGGCCCCTGTGCACTGCCTGTGGCCCCTGTGCACTGCCTGGGGCCCTGTGCACTGCCTGGGGCCCCTGTATGCTGCTGGGGCCCCTTTATGCTGTCTGGTGCCTGTTTGTGTTTCCTGGGGCCCCTTTGTGCTGCCTTGGGCCCCTTTGTTCTGCCCGGGGCCCCTTTGTTCTGCCCGGGGCCCCTGTGTGCTGCCCAGGGTGCCTGTGTGCTGCCTGGGGCCCCTGTGTGCTGCCTGTGCCCCAGTGCCTTGCCTGGAGCCCTGTATGCTGCCTGAGACCCCTGTGCACTGCCTGGGACCCCTGTGCACTGCCTGGGGCCCCTTTGTGCTGCCTGGAGCCCCATGCACTGCCTGGGGTTCCATGCGCTGCTGGGGCTTCTGTATGCTGCCTGGTGCCCCATGCACTGCCTGGTGCCCCTTTATGCTGACTGGGGCTCCGGGCACTGCCTGGGGCCCCTGATTGCTGACTCAGTCCCCTGTGTGCTACCTGGAGCCCTGTGTACTGCCTAGGGCCCCTCTATGCTACCTGGGGCCCCTGTGCACTACCTGGGGCCCCTGTGGACTGCCTGGGATCCCGTGCGCTGTCTCTGCCCTCCAGTGTGCTGCCTGGGGCCCCTGTGCGCTGCCTGGGGCCCTGTTATTGAATACATCACTCAATGGTCCCGGTGTATAGTTTGGGCTAGGCCATAATATACCCGGGTATATTCTGGCCCAGAGGGGTATAATCTGGCCTAGGCCAATTTATACCCCGGGGTATATTCTGGGCCGGAGGTTAATTTAGCCTGTTACACTGGTACAGCCAGACTCCTGTCCTCCAATATCACTATAACCCAAGACTTTATAAAGTCTATTGCAGCTCCAGCCCTACTCCACCCACTGGCACATGTCCAGAGGACAGTTAGGGCACCGCCAGACAGGGTTCCTTCATCGCTAAGCTAGTGGCGACCCATTCACCCAAGTCTACCCTAGGAACTCACCAGACCGACACCAGAGGGGATACCCACTTTCTGAGCACCTGCTAGAGGCAGGGGGGCAGGTACCAGCACCAGGGGGTGCACTCGTTTTGTATTCTGCCCTACAATCTGGATGCTAAGCACAAATCCCCGTCTGACCCAAAGGACTGGGACGCTCCTCATTAAAACGACATTGTGACCCCTTTTATAGACCAAGCCCTGCCCATAAGGAATATCATTAACTCTTCCCAATAATCTAGAGGGGACTGGAAAGCAGTCTTGACCTTGGCCACCAGAGGCCTCCAAGTCGCCATATGCTGCTGCACAGGTTCTGGTGAGTGACACTTATGTTTTTCTTAGTCAAATTTTATATGGAGGCAGCTGAAAAAAATGTGGCATTCTCCATTACTCCATGACTAATTTACAATGGTATTCTCCATAGATTCCTGGAAGCATCCAATTGAGTTTTTATGGTGGGTTTACACACACCAATCATTGTATCCAATATCTGAACCAATCTCTGGTTGCAGTGAAATCATGGACAGATTGCTCCATGTTGTACACAGCCACAAAATTGAACTATGTTTCCATGATTTCACTGCAACCAGAGATCTGTTCAGATATTGGATACAATGATTGGTGTGTGTAAACCCACCATTACACTCTGCAGTCAATTAGTGGTCAAGTGTGGAGGCCCACCAGAGTATTCATCTGCTCTCCACTGAGCCAATCCGAGCCTGATGACCCATCCATTGCAGTCAATCAGTGGTCAAAAGACTGATTGCATGGTACATTATAACTCCTATTCCTTTAGCCATAGGGATTGGAGTGGTGAGTATCGGTCAAAAAGTAATAGATGAAACGTTAAAAGAATAGTCATGGAAAGCCATAAAGAAGCGGTGCACGCACCATGCTTAGTGGTACCGACTTATTATTAGAGGAGGATCTCATGATCATGATGGCACACAAATCTGTATAGTTATGTATTACAAGTGTCACATCCCCACCAGAGCCTGCCTCATCAACACTTGCGTCTGTCACCAGGCACCACCGTATTCACCCTGTAGCTGGTGCTGGTGATAGAGAAGAGGTCAGAGCCAGAATCTCTGGTGCACGCAGTCGCTGCCCTTCCACTAAGGTTAGAGTGGCTGGGACCTGCAGAGTGGAGGTGTGTGTTCTGTCCAGCTGAAGTCATTAAGTCCTAAGCTTCAGCCTATTGGAAAGCACCACACCCTACTAATACCTTCAGCCTCTTGCTGGAAGCAGCCAGAAATAGTTTTTGGTTTTCGGACTAGTCTCCTGTCTTGTATTGGATTTTTTTTCCTGTGTTGGACACTTCTTCTGCCTCACAATTTTGTACTTGCCACCTCCTTGGTTTTGACCCGCCTCTCTGACTACCCTAACTGATTTTGATTTTGCCCTTTTCCTGACCTCCCAACTTGGACTTTGCTTGGCGACTTTTCTGTCTCTGAACTGCAGCCCGTCTGTAGGCAGCAATCTCCTGAACCCTGGTGTAAATCCAGATCCCTGTGTTCATACCAGACTCTAAGATTAATATATAAATATATATATATTTGTCTTAATTTTGTGAGCTTATTCTTTCCCCTCATCTTCTCGTCATGACAAGCTGTGCTAGAGAATGTCAACCTACACAACACATTCACTCCTTCCCTTCATGTGCAGACTGTCCGCCACCCTTATTTAATCTGTTAATCGCTCCCCTCTGATATTTTTTGCATCCTCTATAGCGCACAAGCTGAGGGACGAGGGGTGCTGCTTAGTATTCACAGACGCCGCCATCCAAATGAAGCGCCTGCCATGGTTATTTAGCCGTTTTGTCTGATTCTCAAAGTCTTTTGATTGCACACGACGAGTTGATGGAAAGCTCTGATAATTCACCGACTCTACTTGGCCTCTTTTAGATTGTGTAGAAATGATTCGCCTCTACTTCAGCCACAAAATACCTTCATTGAGGTTGCCAAAGAGATTTTCTTATTGAAAAACTTGTTTTCATTTCCAAATGATCACTGCCGGATCAGAAAGCCACAATGGAAGCAGATCTCCATACCCTGGCCATAGCAGAGTGGTCCACCTAACGGCCAACCATTGGGATTCATGCCCAGCCAGCTCTCTCTCGGCTACCGCCCTGAGACATGGGGATATGTGGCTCCCCTGCGTCCAGGCGGCCACAAAGGGAACTGCAGCCAGGCAGGTAGGACATTGTTGCACAACAACACCCTCACAGCCCACACAACCCACGTGTCAGAGAAGGTTACATCCAGCCCTGAGATTAGAAACTATATGAGATCGGAGGGGTGGTGAATTCAGAGGAGTGGGTTGGGCACACCAGAGGTCAGGTGACTGACAGTATATAGTGAGGGGGAGGAGTGAAGGAAGGCAGTAGGCCAATGTGAGCTGAGCTGTAAAGACTGAAGGACAATCACACTTCTGTGAGTGCAAGGTTAGGAGCGCAGAATCCGTAATGAGCCAGTGTGAGCCAGTGGGGAGAGAAAGCCCGTCCGATGCTGATGCCACCAGGAGTGTGACAGAACAGAGAAGGGATGGTGTAACCCGGGCCCTAGACAGCAGCTGAAGCCACTGACTGCAGGCAGAGAAGTCCCTCCTATGATACTGGAAAGGAACAGAGAGAAGGAGCCTGGTAGAGTCTCGTGCTGAGGACTGCTGGAGGCTGGGCTGAGTAGAGTGTTGGCTCTAGAGGGAACCGTAGTTCACCCGGCATTCCCAAACACCGACGGGGGATCACAGCTTCACACTAAGATCCCCAACCCAAAGGACAGGCAGCTCAGTGACAACCAGGAGGGCCCACCAGGGGTCCGAGTCACCGCCATACTGTCCGGCGCACCACACACCACCCGTACAGACGGAGACCGTAAACAGCCCGGAAAGGGACATTAAAGACTGTGTGAGGGGTCACAGAGAGAGAGAGGCCTGGCTGCAGAGCAAAAGGGAACCCGGAGAGGGAGAATGCACCCGTGTGTTGAGAACTGTGCTTAAACTTGTAAAGAACAGCAAATAACTTGTAAACTGCTTGGAGAGAACAAAGAGTAAAGCTTTGGAAAACCCTGAATTGCCTCTCTTGTCTGCCTCTATCTGCACACCATTCTCCCTCATACAGATCCAGCCTGTCGGCACCAGCCAGGAGGAAAGATCCCTGCAGCCTGCAAAGTAAGTGTGCTACAACTACACACAATAGACTTAAACCTTACTGCCCCGGGGGATACAGTTCTCCCCACTGGAACTATACCATCTCCGCTGCCATTCCATCACCCCCGGAGGTTCTACAGCAGCGGCGGCCCCGTCACTGGCCGCACCAAGTGGGTGGCGTCACACGTGACATTTCCCCTGTAAATATTCCCTTATCCATTGTGTGGGCCCGGGACACGGTCCGGACCAAGCCACCCGTGACTTCCCCAGTACCGTCCGGTCTGGCACCGAGTACCCCCGTCCCAGTGGGGCTCCACAGATACCCTGGTAGCTAAGCCTTAATTTCCAACACTTGAAAGCAAATATCTATGGAGAAAACTCAATCTCTGAGTGAAGCTCCACACGGGTAGGCTTTGGCCATTTTCTCATTCCACACACCTCCATGTCCATTTCACAAGCCTCCATGCCACAAGAAAACTCGGGAATTGCTGTTATCTGGGAGATCTCAGCAGGCCTAAGGGTACCGTCACACCTGGCGATATCGGCAGCAATTTTTATGGCGACGCTGGGGCGTGGCCTATCTCCACCGACATCGCCAATGCGTCGCCCAATGTGACTGGGCGAGGGCGACGCATTTGACTGGTCGCCTGGTTTCAGAGCAGTGCTCTGAAACCAGATGGCCGATCTGGGGCAATGTGTACACATCGCCCCATGTAACCGGCCGACGGTGACCTGACTGGCGATGGGAGCCATTGGCTCCCATTGTACTGCATCGCCACTGGGGTTTTGAGACACCCCAGATCGCTGGTGCGTCGCCGGAGGTGTTGCCCCATGTAAATGAGGGACGGCGATGCTGGCGGGGTGTCAAAAACGTGCGCGCTCCCACCCGTCGCCGCCGACATCTCCGGCGGCGTTGCCAGGTGTGACGTGGCCCTAAGAGATTTGACTCCACTCTTCCAATGTTCTGGGAAAGCTGTCAGATATGAGTCAAGACCATTTAGCTTCTGCAACATCACAAATTCCCGGCAACTGTGGACAAGCGTTTAGACTAAGAAGGTTTCAGCTAAAAAGGTCATTAACTCCTAATGGTGAAATTTGTCTAGGGCTCAGCTAGTGCACTGGAACGAGACCTTCAACACTCTATTCTTTCTCTAAAAAATATCAGACGAAGTCAAACTAAGAAACTTTACTCAGAACTTAACAGCTGCTTCCCATGTAGGTCAACGTTTTGCTTTAGGGCAGTGCTGTACCTAGGTAATAAAGGAGGAGGGGAGGGGGTGGTCATTGCAAAGATAAAGCTCAAGCCCTCCAAACACTTTAGATAGTTGCCGATCGGCAAACAGCTCGTGGTAGGATATTTCTTAGAAAACAAAAGGATCAACAGTCCAGAATTGGACACATGGCTCTGTTGAGGAATATTTGAGGTGTTTGCCACACATTAGACTGCCAACTGAACCCATTGATATCAGTGGATTCGGCTTCAGGCTGCTTGACGTTACCTCATTACTATCCACTCGCAAAAGATGTCCTGGTAACGCCATCGCTTTTTCTTAATTCAGGTATATTTTCTATTTGCTTGCAAAGTGATATTGCAAATGTTTTGGCTGGGAACGTAGGAAGCCGCCACCTTCCATGATCATCATTTTGGTGAGAGGTAGAGAAGTGACAAGCATGCATGAGGTTGGTGGCGTAATTTGAAGCTCATGGGTCCCTGTAAAAAAAATCACCAACGAGGCCCCCAATTTGCAAATCTTTAATAGCATTAGTCTTTACATTTAGGCTAAAAGGATTTTTGGGGCCCCCTAGGCTCCAGGGCCCGGGTGCGATTGCAACCCCTGCACCAGTTGTAGTTACGCCCCTGAACGAGGTTCTCTTACAGTATAGGGAGCAGCCGTTTGGATTCCACCATAGCTCCCGCTGTGCTTTTATGAGCCCACCTCTCCACTATCTGATGGAGATCTTAGATCAAATGGCAACTGGGTTTCAGAAATGCAGGAATGATGCTCATGACTCGCCCCCATGGCTGTGGAGTATTCGGAAGCGGGCTGGTTTGGTCTCAGGTGATGCATGGGGGCTGAGGCCTGGCTCTGTGGCCCTGCGGAGTCGCTAAAAATGCGAGGGAAATGATTTGGGGATTAACCTCGCACATCTTGAAGCTCACACACTCTTCAACGCCATTTTACCGCTATCTTCCATATCCTCACTCCACGACACAGATAATGCCACAGGTTTCTACAACTCTACACTTACATCAGCTATTGATGCAGCTGCCCCTCTCATTCACGACGAATCAACAGACAACCCTGGCACTCAGACACCATTAAAAATCTGAGGCGAGCGGCTAGGGTTGTAAAGCAGCGCTGGAAAAAAACACACTTGCATGAACACTACACATCATTCAGACAAGAATTTCTCAAATTCAAGTCAGCACTCACCACCACTAAACAGAATTACTTCTTTACACTCATATCCTCTTTGTCCCACAACCCCAGGCAGTTATTCAACACATTTAAATCCCTCCTCCGCCCCCTCCTACTTCTCGCATCTCTGCAGAAGAATTTGCAACACACTTCACCAACAATATTGAACAGATCAGTCTTTGCTACCCAACCACCACAACCCCCTTGTACACCGGATCAATCCTCTCCCCCACTAACCCTCCGCCTCTCCATCGCTTAAGGAGAACTTGCACACCTCCTCTCCAGATTGAACCTCACCACCTGTATGAATGGACCCCATTCCATCGCACTTCCTCCTCAACCTCACCACCACACTTATCCCAGCCCTAACCCACCTCTTCAACGTATCACTACCTTCTGGTACTGAAAGAAATTCCTTGTCCGTTAGTTACCAAAGTCAGAGAAAACTCTGTAGACAATTCTTCTAGAGCAAGGGCTGGGTTTATTATAGAGAATGCGACAAAGCAGATAGGATACAAGATATAAAGCATGATGACACACGCAGGTGTCCAGACTCTAGATGGTATCACGATTCTGGTATTACAGTCTGGCCCCGAACTATATCATGAGGACTTTTTTATACATAGCTAAAACTAAGAAGCTACCTTCTGAAAAACAGGCGTTAAAGGTGACTTCATAGAGGCGTGTGTATATAAGAACAAAGAGAAAGCCAACGTTCAGTATGAGAACATCACTACTAATTACATTACATACTTTACATCTGTATTCAGCTTATATATGATCATTAATCTCATCATGGCTCTTAGAAAATACACATAACTTAAAATATTGACAGATAATAAGGACTGTTTCAAATGACCTGGATTACTACTTTGCCGATCTCCCTACATTTCACCATGAAAAATAACAAAAAATATATTTTTTAGCTGGAACGCCTAACAGACTCTGCAGTTCTCTATATCCTTTGAAAATCACAAGAATACATTACAGATGATACAACATGGCTGACACAGACCATCATGGCTGACCATTCTCTAACCGTACCTTTCCTTCTGCTTTCAAACATGCAACAATTACACCTATCTAAGGCTACTTTCACATAACGATTTTGTAAAATCCGATGCTTTCCGATATAAATCGGACAGCATCGGATTCTTCTAATGCCTGGAATCGGGTGCCAAATAGGCATCCGATTCCGACAGAAAATAGGATGCCCGCCCTCCTGTCAGATCGCTCCCTGAGAGCTGTCAGTCTCTCCCCCGGTCCTCTCCTCTTATCCCCTGTGTCTCCCCTCTTGGCCCCCTGTCCTCTCCTCTTATCGCCCGGTCTCCCCTCTTGGCCCCCGGTCCTTTCCTCTTATCCCCTGTGTCTCCCCTCTTGGCCCCCGGTCCTCCCCTCTTGGCCCCCGGTCCTGTGTCTCCCCTCTTGGCCCCCGGTCCTGTGTCTCCCCTCTTGGCCCCCGGTCCTGTGTCTCCCCTCTTGGCCCCCGGTCCTCTCATCCCCTGTGTCTCCCCTCTTGGCCCCCGGTCCTCTCCTCTTATCCCCTGTGTCTCCCCTCTTAGCCCCCTGTCCTCTCCTCTTATCGCCCGGTCCTCCCCTCTTGGCCCCCGGTCCTTTCCTCTTATCCCCTGTGTCTCCCCTCTTGGCCCCCGGTCCTCCCTCTTGGCCCCCAGTCCTGTGCCTCCCCTCTTGGCCCCCGGTCCTGTGTCTCCCCTCTTGGCCCCCGGTCCTGTGTCTCCCCTCTTGGCCCCCGGTCCTGTGTCTCCCCTCTTGGCCCCCGGTCCTGTGTCTCCCCTCTTGGCCCCCGGTCCTGTGTCTCCCCTCTTGGCCCCCGGTCCTCTCATCCCCTGTGTCTCCCCTCTTGGCCCCCGGTCCTCTCCTCTTATCCCCTGTGTCTCCCCTCTTAGCCCCCTGTCCTCTCCTCTTATCGCCCGGTCCTCCCCTCTTGGCCCCCGGTCCTTTCCTCTTATCCCCTGTGTCTCCCCTCTTGGCCCCCGGTCCTCCCCTCTTGGCCCCCGGTCCTGTGTCTCCCCTCTTGGCCCCCGGTCCTGTGTCTCCCCTCTTGGCCCCCGGTCCTGTGTCTCCCCTCTTGGCCCCCGGTCCTCTCATCCCCTGTGTCTCCCCTCTTGGCCCCGGTCCTGTGTCTCCCCTCTTGGCCCCCGGTCCTGTGTCTCCCCTCTTGGCCCCCGGTCCTCTCATCCCCTGTGTCTCCCCTCTTGTCCCCCGGTCCTCTCATCCCCTGTGTCTCCCCTCTTGGCCCCCGGTCCTCCTATGCGTCCTCCTCCTCCTCTTGTCCTCCTCCTCCTCCTCCTCTCCTCCTCTCCTTTCTCACCTGTCCACGACTCCTGCACGGTCCCGCGCGTCTCCGGTGCCTTGCTGTTCTGTCTTCTGTGGTGCCAGGACCTCTCGTGATGTCACAATCACATGACTGCCGGTTATTGGTTCCTGGCAGTCATGTGATTGTGACATCACGGCAGGTCTTATCAGCACAGACGGCAAGATACCTGGAGACACCGGAGATGCCGAGAGACGTCGGGGGCCTCGTGGACAGGTGAGCATAGATTTTTTTATTTTTAATTAACCCATTCATTCACTTTTGGAGCGATTTTAGTGTACTGAGCATGCTCAGTACACTAAAATCGGTCCGAGGAGACATGAGATGTTTCCTCGGACCCTTCTCCATAGGGCCCCATGTTAAATTGATCGGGTCGGATCGGATGTGCACTAAATGCCATCCGATCTGGTCCGATCCAAATCTGTCAGATTTTATTTTCGGTGCAAAAATCGGAGCAAGCTCCGATTTTTGCACCGATAAAAAAATCGGACAGATTCGGATCGGACCAGATCGGATGGCATTTAGTGCACATCCGATTCGGTCCGATGCCCATAGGGCTGCATGGGGTCCGAAAATCGGTCCGATGCTGTCCGATTTTCATCGGACAGCATCGGAAATGCTAAAATCGTTATGTGAAAGCAGCCTTACAGAAGTCATCCCTCGACCCCACTTCCACATCCAGGTACCGGCCCATAGGTTTGCTCTCGTTCGCTTCCAAACTTCTCGAAAAGCATGTCCACACTGTACTCTCATCCCACCTCTCATCTAACTCTCTCTTTGACGTCCTTCAATCTGGCTTCCGCCCCCACCACTCTACTGCAACTGCCCTGACCAAAATTACTAACGACTTCCTCGTGGCCAAAGCTAACAGACAGTTCTCCGTCCTTCTAGACCTGTCCTCTGCATTTGACACAGCAACCACTGCCTCTTATTACAGATCCTCTCTCCCATTGGTATCACTGACCTTGTCCTCTCCTAGATCTCTTCCTACCTTTCCAACCGCACATTTAGTGTCTCCCACTCCCATACATCCTCCTCGCCCTATCTCCTCTCTGTTGGGGTCCCTCAAGGCTCTGTCCTGGGGCCCCTCCTTGGTCTGGGACATCTCATAAAGTCCCATGGCTTCCAGTATCCCCTGTACGCTGACAACACTCAGATCTACCTCTTTGGCCCTGACATCACCTCTCTGCTGTCCAGAATCCTGGAGTGTCTATCAGCCGTATCCTCCTTCTTCTCCTCCTGCTTCCTAAAACTCAATGTAGGCAAAACCGAACTCATCATCTTTCCTCCATCTCGCACACCTTCCTTACCTGATCTATCTTATCACAATAAATGACATCACACTTTGCCCTGTACCTGAAGTCCGCTGCCTCGGAGTAACCCTTGACTTTGTCTTATCCTTCAGACCACACATCCAAGCTCTCGCCACCTCCTGCCGCCTCCAACTCAAAAATATTTCCAGAATCCGTTCCTTCCTCAACCCTCAATCTACTAAACTACTAGTGCATGCCCTTATAATCTCCCACCTCGACTACTGCAACCTCCTCCTCTGTGGCCTCCCTGCTAACACTCTTGCACCTCTCCAATCTGTCCTTAACTCTGCCGCCCGACTAATCCACTTCTCCCCTCTGCAAATCCCTCCACTGGCTCCCAATTCCCCAGCGTATCTAACATTGACTTACAAAGCCATCCACAATCTGTCCCCCCCATATATCACTGAACTAATCTGCCGATATCATCCAACTCGTAATCTTCAATACTCCTAAAACCCCCTTCTTTCCTCCATACTTGTACATTCCTCATCTAACCATCTGCAAGACTTCGCCCGAGCATCCCCCAGCCTCAGGAATTCTGCACCCCAAAATGTCCAACTGTCCCCCACACGTGGAACCTTCAAGCGGAACCTGAAAACCCATCTCTTCAGAGCATCCTACAACCTGCAATGCCCACAGTGCCACCTCACCACCACTGGACCCGGTGCTCCACCACCACTGGACCCGGCGCTTCACCACCACCAGAGCAGATCCAACCTACTGTCTCTCTCCTCACTGCCCTGTAGAATGTAAGCCTGCAAGGACAGGGTCCTCTCTCCCCTCTGTATAGGTCTGTCACTGTTAGTTTGTTCATTGTATTTTTAACTTGTTTGTATGTCACCGTTTCTCATGTACAGCACCATGGCATCAATGGCGCTCTATAAATAAATAATAATTATGGACCATGACGCCATCCGCTGTATTTGGCTATTTGGGCCAATGCTGCCAGACGGGAGCACTGGGGATGATGGATGGGCAGCTATGATGGTATCGCTCCCCACGAGTGGTGCATATCCCCATGGCAACTAGGAAAGTGTATGGCATGGAAGGCCGCTGGGATGCAGGACGGAAAGCGCAAAGTAACAGACTCACAGTTGTTGTTTCAACAGCACATCTCCAAATAGCTCCACCCCCTCAACATAGCCCTGCCCCATCCACATAGCCTAGCCCCCTTTAGGGGTGGGACCATATAGTATAATGTAGCCTCATATCCTTCCATATAGCTGAATGCAGCCTCATAGCCCTCCATATAGCTAAATCCAGCCTCATAGCCATCCATATTTCATAAAGCAGCCTCATAGCCCTCCATATAGCTGAATGCACCCTCATAGCCCTCTATATAGCTGAATGCAGCCTCACAGCCCTCCATATAGCTGAATGCAGCCTCATAGTCCTTCATATTTCATAAAGCAGCCTCATAGACCTCCATATAGCTAAATGCACCCTCATAGCCCTCTATATAGCTGAATGCAGCCTCATAGCCCTCCATATAGCTAAATCCAGCCTCATAGTCATCCATATTTCATAAAGCAGCCTCATAGACCTCCATATAGCTGAATGCACCCTCATAGCCCTCTATATAGCTGAATGCAGCCTCACAGCCCTCCATATAGCTGAATGCAGCCTCATAGTCCTTCATATTTCATAAAGCAGCCTCATAGCTCTCCATATAGCTAAATGCACCCTCATAGCCCTCCATATAGCTAAATGCAGCATCATAACCCTCCATATAGCTAAATGCAGTATCATAGCCCCCATATTTCATAATGCAGCCTTATATCCTTCCATATCTAATTTATAAGGCAGAGTGTATATATGTGTATATCAAAGGCACAATACAAATCCACAAGTACAACTCGGAAGACAGAAATACCACACAAATGCAGTGACATGACACGGAATATTCTATTGTGACATCACTGTTTAGTTCTATAACTAAGAATAGTTAGTTACTCTGCCCGGGTAACGCTGGGCTCTACAGCTAGTCTAAAATAAAATCAAATAAATATCTAAGGCCCCTTTCACACTAGCGTTTCTGTCCAGATCTGGCAGATCCGGACAGAAAACCGCATCTGCCACATTTGGCGCCTAACGGCCAACTCGCCAGCAAGTCCCATGCACTCTCTATGGAGCTTGCAGCGAGTGCAGTATTGCAGCGATCCGGCACTTGCGGCAGTTACGGCCTCAAAAAACAAATAAGCAGAACCGCACTTGCCGTACTGGACCGCAAGTCCCATAGACAATGCATGGGGCTTGCCAGATCCGGGCAAGTCGGCCGATCCGGCAGATGCAGCGCTACCTGCCGGATCAGCCGCAAGCATCAGCGAAGTGCTGATGTGAAAGGGGCCTAATGGTGGTACGTTTTGCCAGTGGGATAATACTGCAGCTGCTCTTACCTTGAACCTATACAGACCGGACTATATGGGTTACATGCTTCCAGTGTCATTTCATGGTCTTGTGTTTAGTAATGAGCGCAGCCGCCGTCCCTTCCACCCATTTCCTTTCCTTCCTGTGTAACAATTGTAGGTTTCTCCTGTGAAGGCTGGGGAGTGGTACTGTGTCAGGTCACACAAGACATTGGTAATATTTACATATGGGGTAGAAAGAGGCAATCACCTAAGGAATGTCAGCCGACAGGTGAACACAGAACCGACCAAACAAGTTTTCTTCCTATTTCTAGTTAAAGCCCTGAATAGAATGCCAGTCACTAATGTATATACCGTAGTGTCATCTAGCCTTATAGATCACTATGTGAAACATTGCCTGAATTGTGTACGGAAGCCGGAACGGATGAATTGGATTTATTCCAGTTTTGCATGTTCACAGCAAAACAGTAGTGTCCAACTGGTGTTGTCCTGGTGGGCTAGTGCTGCAGGTAATAGCTGATATGCTGAGCAATATAAAAAAAATGACTGATTAATACTTAAAGAGGTTGTGCCATGAACAATTCTACATTATAATTAATAAATCTTAGGATAAAAAAAGTTTGACAATTGGATGTGTTAAAAAATGTTCCTGTGCCGAGATATTCTTATAAAGGTGCCCCTGTGTAATGGATGTGCCCGACCATGCAGGAACAGGTGGGATATACTACAGCTCCTGGGCAGAGGAGGATGTCAAAGAGTATACAGACATTATAGCTGTGGATCACAGAATATAAGAGTATGCAGACATCACAGCCAGGGATCACAGAACATAAGAATATACAGACATTACAGCCAGGGATCACAGAATATAAGAGTATACAGACATTACAGCCGGAGATCACAGAATATAAGAGTATACAGACATTACAGTGGGGGATCACAGAATATAAGAGTGTACAGACATTACAGCACGAGATCACAGAATATAAGAGTATACAGACATTACAGCCTGGGATCACAGAATATAAGAGTATACAGACATTACAGCCAGGGATCACTGAATATAAGAATATACAGACATTACAGCCAGGGATCACAGGGGAGTGAGAGTATACAGACATTACAGCTGTGGATCACAGAATATAAGAGTATGCAGACATCACAGCCAGGGATCACAGAACATAAGAATATACAGACATTACAGCCAGGGATCACAGAATATAAGAGTATACAGACATTACAGCCGGAGATCACAGAAAATAAGAGTATACAGACATTACAGCTGTGGATCACAGAATATAAGAGTATGCAGACATCACAGCCAGGGATCACAGAACATAAGAATATACAGACACTACAGCCAGGGATCACAGAATATAAGAGTATACAGACATTACAGCCGGAGATCACAGAATATAAGAGTATACAGACATTACAGCCTGGGATCACAGAATATAAGAGTATACAGACATTACAGCCAGGGATCACTGAATATAAGAATATACAGACATTAAAGCCTGGGATCACAGAATATAAGAGTATACAGACATTAGAGCCGGGGATCACAGAATATACAAGTATACAGACATTACAGCCGGGATCACAGAATATAAGCATATACAGATATTGCAACTGGGGATTACTGAATATGAGTATACAGACATTACAGCCGGGGATCACAGAACATAAAGGTACCGTCACACGCGGCAATTTTGCTAGCAATTTCACTGGCAATTTGCTGGTTGCAGTGAAATTATGGACACATTGTTCTATTTGTACACAGCAACAAAATAGAACAATGTGTCCATGATTTCACTGCAACCAACAAATTGCCAGTGAAATTGTCTAGCAATATTGCCGCGTGTGAAGGTACCCTAAGAGTATACAGACATTCCATCAGGGATCACATAATATAAAAGCATACAGACATTACAGCCAGGGATCACAGAATATAAGAGTATACAGACATTACAGCCAGGGATCACAGAATATAAGAGTATACAGACATTACAGCCAGGGATCACAGAATATAAGAGTATACAGACATTACAGCCGGGGATCACAGAATATAAGAGTATACAGACATTACAGCCGGGGATCACAGAATATAAGAGTATACAGACATTACAGCCAGGGATCACAGAATATAAGACTATACAGACATTACAGCCGGAGATCACAGAATATAAAAGTATACAGACATTACAGCCGGGGATCACAGAATATAAGAGTATACCGACATTACAACCGGGGATCACAGAATATAAGAGTATACAGACATTACAACCGGGGATCACAGAATATAAGAATATACAGACATTACAGTCAGGGATCAAATTTTAAATTTTAGGCTACCTTCACATTTGCGTCTGCATGCTGATGGCATGCAGACACAAACACAGTGAAAAGCAGGGTCATTTTTTGTGTCCGCAGCGGAGATTGTCCGCCTGCGGACACATCACTGTGCAGCCCGGGCAGCCAATCGGCGGTGTCCAGCGGCGGAGATCTCCTCCTCCCTGCCGCTGGTAAGCTATGGGACGTGTCAGCGGGGTTAAACAGCTGATCTGACAGCTGTTTGAATTTCCCGCGCCGACACCGAGAGGAGATTACCGGCGGCAGGGAGGAGATCATCAGAGGCTACAGCTGATCTCCCGGTGGCCGTCGGTGATCTCCTGTGACATCACCGGCGGCCACCGGGAGAGATTTCAATGGGTCCGCAGCGTTCTCCTGCGCTGTCAAGCGCAGAACACTGCGGACCCATTGACGCCATTGCATTTTTTGTGCGCTTGGGGAAGCTTGCTGATTTCCAAGGTCCCCGAGCACCCAAAAAATGCAACATGCTGCGTCCCGGGTGCGGACGCAGGACCCTGGAGGGAGCAGATATCTTCCACTTCCGCACCCGAACGCAGCAAACGCAGGCACTATGCGTTCCTATGTTAAACATAGGAACGCAGTGCGCATACGCTTGACTGCGTATGGGAACGCAGCATACACTGCGTTCCCATACGCAAATGTGAAGGCAGACTAACATTTCTATCTCTGACACCGGACAATTTTCTTCTATCTGGATCTATTCACACTGACAAACCTTGTTGGAGTCCAAGAATGGGACATGGATGGGTGAGCCGATAACCCAATTTTCTTACCTGAATCATATCAGTTGGTGAGATTATAGAATTTTGGAACTATCTCACCCAGTTTGTTGTACAGGGATGAGTGATCTTTATAGATGGGGTTGAGCGTTACCCTCTAGGCTGGAGTCCTAAATAGGTATGTCCAGGCTGCTGAGCGAGGTTAAACTGGCCCAGCTGTGGACTGCCCTTGTCATGGCGGGAGTCTGTGCGGTATAGGACCAGTTTTAATGGTTGAACGCTGGACAGGCGGCAGCACGAAAGATGAGTACAAGGTCTATTAATTTAATGGGGGGAAACACATGTATTTAGAAGGGGGTGTCCTAGTAGTGGATAACCCCTTTAACTCTCACATGGATTTCTAAAAGTACCCCAGATCTGTGAGGCAAGGTGAAGCTTGGAGCAGGACATTGACATACATCCTTTCCTCAGTCCTAAATCTACTAAAACGCTTCTTCATGTCCTCATACTCTCCCGCCTTGATTACTGCAACATTCTCCTCTGTGACCTCCCTGCTAACACTCTTGCACCTCTCCAGCCTGTCCTCAACTCTGCTGCCCGACTAATCCACCTCTCTCTTTGCTATTCACATTTCTCTCCTCTTCAAATCTCTCCACTGGCTCCCAATTCACCATCAAATCCAGTTCAAATTACTAACACTGACCTACAAAACCATCCATATCCTGTCTCCTCCCTATATCCTCGAACTAATCTCCCACTATCTTTCCTCACGTAATCTTCGATCCTCCTAAAACCTCCTCCTCTTCTCCACACTTATTCGTTACTCACCCAATCGCCTCCAAGATTTCTCCCGAACATCCCCCATCCTCTGGAATTCTGCACCCCAACACGTTCGATTATCTACAATGCACGGAACCTGAAAATCCTTCATGAAAGCTTAAAGCCTGCAATAACAACGCTGCCGCCTCACCACCACCGGGAGCTGCTTCCTCACCACCACCGGGAGCTGCTTCCTCACGACTACCGGGAGCTGCTTCCTCACCACCACCGGAGCTGCCGCCTCAACACCGCTGGAGCTTCCGCCTCACCATCACCACCGGGAGCTGCTGCCTCACCACTACCGAAACTGCCACCTCACCACACTGGAACTGCCGCTCACCACCACCACCGGAGCAGCCACCTCACCACCACCGGAGCTGCCGCCTCACCCCCACCGAAACTGCCACCTCACCACACTGGAACTGCCGCTCACCACCACCACCGGAGCAGCCACCTCACCACCACCGGAGCTGCCGCCTCACCCCCACCGAAACTGCCACCTCACCACACTGGAACTACCGCTCACCACCACCACCGGAGCAGCCACCTCACCACCACCGGAGCTGCCGCCTCACCCCCACCGAAACTGCTGCCTCACCATCACCAGGAGCTGCTTCCTCACCACCACCGGGAGCTGCTTCCTCATGACTACCGGGAGCTGCTTCCTCACCACTACCGAAACTGCCACCTCACCACACTGGAACTGCCGCTCACCACCACCACCGGAGTTGATGCCTCACCACCACCGGAGTTGATGCCTCACCACCACCGGAGCTGCCGCCTCACCCCCACCGAAATTGCTGCCTCGCCAACCGGAGCTGCTGTCTCACCACCACCCCCGCAGCTGCTGCACCCCCGACCTAGTGTCTCCCCCCATTGTCCTGTAGACTGTAAGCCGGTAAGGGCAGGGTCCTCTCCCCCTGTACCAGTCTGTCATTGTTACTTTGGTTACTTCAGCAATATGAAATCAATGGAGGTATATGAATAAATAATAATAATTGACCAATACAAGTGAATGGAGACACAATCACTTCCCGTCACCACATAGCTGATGGAGGTGTAACCTGACAATATTTTATGTGCAGAATAATGAAAGTGTCAGCTGGACGTACAGAAATTGCTTTCACTGTAAATTGCTGGTGTTTGCCGTCTGCTAATAGTGAGGTCGTCCCTCCGCTTTAATGCTTTATCTCAATGACAATATGTGAGAGGGATGTTTTACACGGGAACCTTTGCTCCCGTATTCTCCATCTTTTCTCCGGAGGACTGCATTGAGTGGTCAGTTACCGTGACAACAGGCTGGCCACCCTCCACCGGCTATCACACATCACCTAGCAACCAGTGTCCTCAGGCTGCGGCCTCCTCCATAGTCAGCACTAGGCCTGTTGCTAAGGTCTCAAAGAAGCGTCTCTTTTTCCTCCTGATTACTTTTAATTGGGGTTTTGTCATTATCTCTTGCACTTATCTATTATATCTGTCGCTTCACAGTAAACTCGTACAGGAGCGGTTGCTGTAAATGATGGCCATATCTGATCCTCGGAGTATAACGCTATCCCTACACCTCCGCACAGCTCGTCCGCCAACTCTCCAGCTATCCTGGAAAGTGATGTTACCTTAAGATCATGGGCCCCAATGGAGGATCTCCACAAGGGCCCCCAACAATCACTGCTCTCTAACACCCTTATCGATGACAGTCATACATGTACGGCAAACATGCACCATCACTGTACGGAATAGGCCCAGTGCGGGTAAAGGCTGTACTATACAGCTGACACCCAACAGTGGTTGAAGCCAACTCAAATCACGTCAGTTCAACCCTTTTAAATGCCACTGTCATGCCAAGATGGCGGCCATCACTTCACAGAGTGCCAAAGGCTTCATTATCTGCCATGTGAGATCACTTATGAAGACCAGCCTGTGGCCAGGATTTACAAGGGATTGTCTATTCTACAAAACACTGCAATTATATTGTAGCGCCCATTGCCATTGGTGTACTCACCCTTCTGCTCGGGCTCCGTCTCCTTCCTGCCACTCTCAGGCCTGGTGTATGTGTCGCAGGCCTTCCAGGTACACGCTTAGGCCGTGCACACACTACATCCCCCCTTTTCTTAAAGGAAGTGCTTCTCAGCCTATGGAAGTGCTTCTCAGCCTTGGAAGTGCTTCTCAGCCTATGGCTGAGAAGCAGTGTATTTGTGGTACCGCTCCTCTATGGGAGGTGCTTGAGCGACACAGTCTATTCCCTAGAGACACCTTGCTAGTTCTCAGGTCCCTTTTCTATACCCTATACCTGTGTCAGTATACAAGTGTCTGCTAACCTGTGTCTTGTCCTAGTGCCTGCCTGCATCTGCTGTGCTGCCACATGCAAGCCTGCACTTGCTGTGCTGCCATATTACTAGCCTGCACCTGCTGTGTTGCTATATACCAGCCTGCACTTGCTGTGCTGCCATATACTAGCCTGCATCTGCTGTGTCGCTATATACAAGCCTGCACTTGATGTATCGCTATATACCAGCCTGCACTTGCTGTGTCGCTATATACTAGCCTGCATCTGCTGTGTCGCTATATACCAGCCTGCACTTGCTGTGCTGCCATATACTAGCCTGCATCTGCTGTGTCGCTATATACTAGTCTGCATCTGCTGTGTTGCTATATACCAGCCTGCACTTGCTGTGCTGCCATATACTAGCCTGCATCTGCTGTGTCGCTATATACTAGCCTGCACTTGATGTATCGCTATATACCAGCCTGCACTTGCTGTGCTGCCATATACTAGCCTGCATCTGCTGTGTCGCTATATACCAGCCTGCACTTGATGTATCGCTATATACCAGCCTGCACTTGCTGTGCTGCCATATACTAGCCTGCATCTGCTGTGTCGCTATATACTAGCCTGCACTTGATGTATCGCCATATACCAGCCTGCACTTGCTGTGCTGCCATATACTAGCCTGCATCTGCTGTGTCGCTATATACTAGCCTATACTAGTTGCTTATCTAGTGGTTTTGCATTCATTTTTGGGAGGCGGTTCCACCACCGGTGTCATTTCACTGCACCTTCCCACTACGAACAGCGGGCAACTATGAAGAATGGTCGCTTTTCTTTAGTAATTCAGGGTTTCTCAACCCTGAAGAGGTTAAAAGAAGTGACACAAGACAGAAAACGCGCACAGCAGTGTTGTATTTACATTGCTGTGCACTATGATCACTTCTGGAGGTTTCGCATCGCTTTTTCAAGTGGAGTGCACCTGAAAAAGACATCGTGCACATTTTTTGTAGGCTAAACTCACAAATCTCAGTGAATGGATGATGGAATAGAACATGTAAGCGTATAATGGCTAGAAAGGCTTAACCAAAAAAGCATTGAAGTCCGTTAAAGTCGCCACTTTACTGTATCTTCACTTAAAACAAGTAGAAACAACTTTGGAAAATAAACTCAGTTTGACTTGTCAGTGCAATTTTTGCTATTGAGTGCCGCCATCTAGTGGAGAAGACAAGGAATTGTTTGATGTAAACAGGTCCAACTGCTGATTTGCTGCTCATCCATCGCGCCACCTGTTCACCTTCTGTGTGGGAGCTTTGTGTTTAGTCTTGGCAGAGATAATCTCCCGTAATTATTCACGTCCTTAGCACCTATAATTGTGTTTCATCATCCTTTCATCATCTGTGTAACGCCAACTGCCATGTTGCTATTTTCGCAAGCGCAGCTTTGCTGTTTCCATGGATCCCCGGCGGCGGTGACGAGGAAGGCCGAAGAAGAGCAAAGAAGAACAAGAGATTTAGAAATTAGGAAACAATCATCTAGATTACAATGAGAGATCAAGCGGATCTCATTTTAACCCTTTAGTGGCCCAATTGCCCATCAATCCATCATCATTCTTTGCTATAGTCGGGAGGCCCCGCGCAGTTCACACTGGGACTAATTATCCTCATTTACTTTTTTCTTTTTTTAAGAATTTTTTCCCAAAACTTGAATCATCTCCAGCCCCGTTCCACTATCAGATGGGGTCCGGTCGGCCTTGCAGTGTCCAGAGGGCCTACGCACACCTCAGCCGACATTGCGTGCTTGAACTCCCCAAGCCATAGGGGAGTGGAGATCTTGCTGATCACTGGGACCCCCAACGATCCTGAGAAAGAGACTCTAAACTCCTAAGAATGGAGCTCAGAAGAGATGGCATCATGAATGAAGTGGAGATGGGCAGGCTCAGTCTAAAGGACACTGTACTCTGCTTTCCCTGGCAGTCCCATAGACAATGGAGAGTAGACAATGAATGGTGGCGCATGCGCATCTCTGCTCCATTTAAGATGAATCCCCGTGTAATGCCACCTACTGCACCACCATCCAAAAAGCAGGGAGATTGGCATATTCCCCTCTCCAGCTGTCCAGAGCTCCATCTCCTACCTCCGGCTCCTGTGACTGCTGCACAGGCCTTCCAGGAATGCGCTTAGGTTGCGTGTGTGGCATGCCCACTTTTCTTAAAGGGCCAGCATGCTCTATCCAGAAGTGCTTCTCAACCTATGGATGAGAAGCACAGAGTATTTAAAGCACCTTTCTCCTCTGGCAGGTGGTCTTTGCCTTAACACACGCTGTTAGCTGTCAGGTCCTCATCCCCTCTGCTATTTCCCGAGTCCCATGCTTTACCTAAACCTCAGTCTGTTTTCTATTACCGCTGTACCCACAAGCATCTGTCAGAACAATCCCTGCTGCTGAACACTCTGCATCTGCTCCACCAGCTGTCCAGGCTGCACCAGCCCTGCTGCCATACCTGCTGAACCAGACACTCTGCAGTACCCGCTGAACCAGACATGCTGCCATAGCCGCTGAACCAGACACGCTGCCGTACCCGCTAAACCAACCCTGCTGCCGTGCCCGCTGCACCAGCCCTGCTGCCGTACCGACTGCACCAGCCCTGCTGCTGTGGCGCCCCTACGGTCCAGTTGCCACAATGGTATCGCCTCCCTAACTGGTGGTGGTATCATGCCTGGAAGTAAATGGAGCTCCCTACATCACGTAACCACGCATCCGCTCAAATGCCTTATCCCTGACCAGAAGGAGGAGCACAAACACCTAGTTTTTAGGGTGACTGCCTTCTGGCTGGGGGAAGAGGAGAGAGTAGGAGTGTAGTGTGAGAAAGGGAAGGGAGAGGATGCTCGAGGAGTGGAGAGTTCTGGGGTTTGAATCGATTGCAGGCTCACCCCAGGTTCGCACGGAGAAGAGGACACCAGAGTCCTGGGCTATTTAGAGACTGCAAGCCCTGGGAGAAAATTCTGGAGACCAGACTATTATAAGCCTGTTGGTCACACGTGTGGACTCGAGCACCTGAGCCAGCATAGAGAGCCTGGAGCTGTGAGAAACTGAACATCACCTTTGATAGGCTCGCACTGCCTGCTGGTTGGGAGACTACAGAGGAAGAAGCACAAACAGAGGAACAGATTAGCTCACAGGCATCTGAGACTAAGTGTAAAGCGCAGAAGGAATGCATACTGACAGCACCTGGTGGAGTGGACTTTAGCCGCTTCCAGGTTGACCAGACCCTGAACCTGGTGACCAGTACCCCTGGATTCAACTACCAGCAATCATCAGTAAAGGTAAAGACTGAATTGATTTGCCTCTTTGCATCTTTACTGCACCCCTGCACCTTGAGCTACTACAACCACCATCATCACCATTTCACCTTTCCTACATCCCAGGGACCCGCTCCATCTGAGGGGAGCGTTCCATCTAGCTGCCAGACCATCTGGCTGCACCTTCCCTCACCAGTGACTGTACCTGCCTGCATCCCTGACTCCCTTGGAGCCAGCTGTCGAGGGTACCATGACCTCCTGGAGTGGCACCTGGTAGCTACCATCCCGCACGAGCTTAATCTCACCATCACAGGCTCTAGTGAAGACGAGGTAGCCACTTAGTTACACCCCTCCAGGACGAGATTGGTGCCTCAGCCCAGTGGGTCCACCTCCCCCCTGCAAGTGTTACACCCCTTTCTAGGGATCGCTGGGGGTCCTTCTGGTCACAGTGAATAAGGAATAATTTGATATTTTGGTATTTTGGAGAATAACCCTTGAAGCAGGGGCGGACATATCATTGGTGCAACCCAGGGGTCCAAGAGGTCAGGGAGCCCATTTCTACCTCCGAACCAGATGGAATTGGGAATTTCAATTACGTCTTCGACTGCAAAGGGCCCATATACTATTCTTACACAAGGGCCCTTTTCTGTCTGTGTCCGCCATTGCCTTGAAGAATATTCCGGTACCATGCCAGCATTATGGATCAGACTTTAAGAAGTCTTATGCACAAACTGTGCCGTATCTCCTGCAAGAGGAAAATGCCAAATGTGAATTAACCCTTCAACTAGAAAGCTGCATATCAATTGTATGACGTCAGGCAAATGTCCTGCAGTGTTGGGCTCTGGAGAGAGCACAGAGGGGAGAAGACCGCACAGGAGGTAGAGAGAATGGACAAGGGGGAGAGAGAGCCGCCGCGCACAACGCCACAGAGCCAGCCCCCATCGTGGTATCACTGCCTTTCCAATGCGATAGCATCGAGCACCCATCTAGTGAGGAATAACACTCTCTCTGTTTATTATATGACTTGTGACCAGTTTTCCTTTCTGTGGGCTCTAATTTTCAGTTCTCTCTGAGCTGGTGGGTAGAGATTTTTGGCTACGATGTCACCCATACACAGCACAAACAGGATACTTTTTTTTGCAATGTCTGGTAGTATAAGGATCTCCGTCATTGTCAACAATAATCCTGAGGTCCAGGAAATCAATGGATGCTTGACTGATGTGATGAGTCAGGTTTCTAACAGAAGTGTAACCTGATCTCTCACTGTAATTGCAATATGCCTTTGACCAAGATTTAAGCTATTTTTAGTGAAAGATTTAGGCTCATTAGGCAGGTGGGAGAGGAAGAAGTGGCTCATGAGTGGAGAAAGAGAAGCAGATTTCTCTGCCAAGGTATATTGCAAAGTTTCTGAAATTTGCAGGTACCATTGATTTATGCTTACTGTAGTTTGTGTGATGGTGTGATATATTTTACTGCTTTTTACAAGTGTGTTCCTATACTGTGTATTCTCCCCTTCCCCACTTCCTGTGTACTAATTACACCCCTGGGAGTATGATAATTCTATTACTGTGGACATGTCCTTATTTGGTCATTCTAGTCCTCTGTCTGTAAATGTTTGTACCACACCCCCTGGAGTGTCAATAGAACTGGTTTTAGATTTGGGAGGTGAAGCAGTGTGTGATTTCAGTCAGCCTGTGTGTGTGGACGCTGAGTTCAGACCAGCATAACAAAGGGATTTAGAGAAACCTGGATTACATGGACATGTAATATATGGCTGGATTGTTTTATGGATTTTTATGTTTTTCAAGCAATAAGGGTATGTGCACACAGGAAGGTTTAGTGGCGTTCAAACCTTCAGTAAACCGCTGGAAATTATCAGGAGCCTAGAGATCAGAGCTCTGTTATCGCCAGCGGTTTACCAGTGGTTTTTCCTGCGGTTTTCTATGGGACTCGCAGGACTCGCAAGGACCATTCATTAACATTGGACTCGCAACGAGTAGCGAGTCCCGGGCTCGGAATCGCTACTCGGAATCGCTTGACTCTAGCGAGTCCCGGGCTCGGAATCGCTACTCGGAATGGCTTGACTCTAGCGAGTCCCGGGCTCGGAATCGCTACTCGGAAAGCTTGACTCTAGCGAGTCCCGGGCTCGGAATCGCTACTCGGAATGGCTTTCCGAAGTAGCGATTCCGAGCCCGGGACTCGCTAGAGTCAAGCCATTCCGAGTAGCGATTCCGAGCCCGGGACTCGCTAGAGTCAAGCGATTCCGAGTAGCGATTCCGAGCCCGGGACTCGCTACTCGTTGCGAGTCCAATGTTAATGAATGGTTCGGACTCGCTAGAGTCAAGCGATTCCGATCAAAAACCGCTGAAAAGAATTGACATGCTGTATGCTGCTAAGCCGCTGAGAAACCACTCAATCGCGGGCGGATCCGCTCACATAAACCGACATTGTGTGCACAGCGTTTTCCAAATTACATAGGGTTAAAGCTGCTTAGGATTTACATAAATTTAAATAAAACCTATGCTAAAACGCCGGCGGTTTTCGCTGCTAAACCTCCACTAAACCTTCCTGTGTGCACATACCCTAAAGGTTCTTGGGCTGATCACACATCTCTTGCTCTGTTGATTGTGGGATACCGGAAAAGGACCCCATGACAACTGGTGGCAGCAGTGGGATCAACAGAGCGCAGTCCAATGGAGAACCATCCACAGAGAGAGTACAAACACTGGACCGTATCCAGCCTACAGGAGAGAGACAGAGACCTGGGCCTGAACTACCAAGGACTGACTAAAGAGGCTTTAATTGATCTAATGGTGGGTGCTAGCCTGGCAACTTCCTTCCAGATGTCTAATATACAAGCACTGGAGTCGGGGACCCGACCCCAAAAAGCCAGTGGTTTCTGTAGTAGGAAGAAGAGATTGCAGTGGGTGCAATAGAGCTTACATTCTTCCTGACCTTAAAAAAGCTTTTCTTACCAAAATGAATTGAGATAGCAGAGCATTGTGGTTGTAACAGGCTGGTACTTTATTAAGATTTAATCATAAATCCATTTGTTATTTTTTAATCATCAAAACTTTCATAAACACACGTTGCATCCATAGTCATGTAACAAATGACTCTTTATTTGTAAACACTGAAAATTTAACTTTATTTAATCCACTGATCCCCCCAGCAGAGCTGGGTGACCCTATCTCTAACAAAGTGCCAGCAGATAACATTACAAAACATTCATAGGGGCGGGTGGGCGGGGGTTCCAGCAATTGCTGATTATCATTGAACTAGGCTACCAAATTGCCCCCTTTTATACCTGGGCTCTGAGCTAGTTGCCCAATCAAATAAATTGAATTTGGCGGGTTAATTCCCGCCGATTTTCACTATGTGACGTCATTTGACCCAGCAACTATTCTGCTGGGCCAATGACAATGTTTCTCCTTTGCAGCTCATTGCCCCAAGATGGCCCCCATCCTAACAGGATGGGTGCCATTTCATGGGTGCAACAGAGCTTACATTCTTCCTGACCTTAAAAAAGCTTTTCTTACCAAAATGAATTGAGATAGCAGAGCATTGTGGTTGTAACAGGCTGGTACTTTATTAAGATTTAATCATAAATCCATTTGTTATTTTTTAATCATCAAAACTTTCATAAACACACGTTGCATCCATAGTCATGTAACAAATGACTCTTTATTTGTAAACACTGAAAATTTAACTTTATTTAATCCACTGATCCCCCCAGCAGAGCTGGGTGACCCATTAGGACGGCGCCCTTGAGGTGCCGGCCCCCCCCAACCAGGCCTCCACAATGCTCTGTGCCCCGACATTAAAAATGTCGAGGCCAACCTCCGACAAATGGACCATGTCCTGGCGATACATGCCATGGATAAAACCCTCCAATTCCCTGTGCCTGTAAGAAAACATGCCTATTGTGGGTAGGAATTTTTCCATCTCCCTGTTCAATTTTTTCCGCATTTTTTCTAGGAACATGTTATTCCTTACTTTCCAAGTTAATCTCGGAATTACTTCCGAGAATACGAATTTTGCACCTTGTACCCTCTGGGCAAGCCAACAAAAGTCAGACTTGATTCGCCACAAAAGTTCTAGTGAAGAACTTTTTCCTAAATCGTTTCCACCGGCGTGACAAATGACTAAGTCCGGCCGGGGGAAACGGTCCAGCAATTGAAGTATTAACTCATTCATATTATGCCACCTCAGACCCCTTACCCCATGCCAATGGATGATCACTTCAGATTCCTTGAATGAAAGATTCTCCGTGTAGCTTCTGCTCCTGGCCCTCTTGTGAGCCCAGTAGATGAAAGAATGGCCGATGATCCACACTATTTTTGGGCCTGGTAAACAAATTAACTATTAGATCATCTTGTAAAGAAAATGTACTACACATTGGAGGGGGGGGGGGGGGGGGGACTCCAACAGTCAAATATCCATCTTTATTGGGCGTATGTATTTTTTAAATGCATTAGATTTCCACCTACCCACTCTCTTAATGCAAGCTTCGTTGACCCCCTGTTGAGCAGCCAAACTTGCTGCACCAATGCGAAACGAGTGTGAGGTCAGATTGAGGTTTTTTGAGTCTAGGCGATCTAAACATTTACGTAAGATTGTTCTAAATTGGAAAATGGTCAACGGGGTACCATCAACATGTACGAATAAAATTCCTGGTGACGAGGAACGAGTGCTCAACCAAGTTCTCATTGCTACAACCGGGCAAATCCTTTCGTTATCTGAGTGATGAAGGACAATCATTTGACCTCTGCCGAGTTGGTCTGTCTTGGATTTGCGTAAGTAAATATACAATGCCGATTGAGACAATGAGATATCTTGTAGTCGGAGACCAGATGTATTATTTTTACTTATAGATACTAATTCACTAATCCTCATTGCCGTAAAAAATAGAGTTAGGAAAGATGTTCTAAACAGATTAGTTTCGTAGCTACTGTAGCAAACATCATCCAGTATGTTACATATATTTGCCAGGACGGACAGGGGCATGGGTGATCGCTTGTCGGGTACACAAAAAGATTTTTTATATCCCAACAAGAATTTCTTAACCAAAAAAGATTCAGTAATTGCTGGGAAACCGGATAATTTAAGAAAAAACGAAATCCCAGCAATTATTTTTGCTACTGATGAGTATGCTAAACGCCTATCAGCAAGTGACTGGAGAAAGGGGAGAGACGCTCGACCTGCTTCAGCTGTTGGGCAAGCTCCGACCTGTACACAAAATTGCACCCACGAATGCCAGGACGTGCAATATGACGCCCATGTCCGGGGTGCAAGGGATTGGCGCACGAAGTGCGGAATTAACCCAACAGAAGATTCCATAAATCCAATGGTACCTGACTGCTGTTTGGTTCCGCCCAGGGACATCTGGCCAGGAACTGCTCCGTGTCATTGCGGGAGAGAAGAACACACAGAGGATGACTAATTGTAATGAGAAATTTATACTTTATCCAAATATTACATTCTAAGCAAATAACTGATAACTTTTTAAGTAGAGTCAAAATTAAATGTGATTTGGATGATAAGGAATTAATGGTGAACGCTGACCCCCTGTCATTAGTGTGAAAAATAATCCTCCTATTCGATAGGCTATTACCCCAAAGCATAAGGATAACTGTTAAAGAAAATGTATCACGGAGTGATGGAGAATTTGCAAATTGTTTGACCAGTTCATTCGGCCATTTAGCCGATACCCACTCTTTTCTGAAAAGAATGCCTAACCCCCTGTCGTCGGTATGGACATGGAGTGGTAGATCTGTAGCATGGATGAACTGAGACTGACAACAAGTGACCCCATTAAAACGCGACAAAAATTCTGACCATACCTCTAGGTCCATTTTAAGGGGCTGTGTAATTACTATCTGTGACCCAGAATTAATAGCGGTCATGCCTTCGTATAATCGCCGTAGGAACGGCCGACCGAATGGTATGACCCGCAGGGTAAAGTTAAGGGATCCCGCTAATGTCTGAAATTCTTTCAATGTGGCACTTGTTTTCTTACTGAAAGCGTTAATCATTTCCCTTAATTTAGCAATTTTATCGTTAGGAAGCCTAAATTCCATTTTTTGGGAGTCAATTAGAATTCCTAAAAACTCTATAGACGTGTGCGGGAGCGTGGTTTTTTCGAGGGCTACCGGTACTCCGAAATGGTCCATAAGCGATAAAAATGCATTCAGTAATGATTCACATCCTTTAGAACCTGGGGGGCCGATGAATAAGAAGTCATCTAAATAGTGTGATATTCCCCCTCCGGGGAAACTCTCTGGGTGCACCACTGAAGGAAAGTTGAAAACGATTCGAAGTAATTACAAGACATGGAGTATCCCATCGGGAGGCATCTATCAAAATAGTAATTGCCTTCAAAGGTGAAACCCAGAGAATTGAAACCGGAGGGGTGAACCGGGAGTAAGCGGAATGCCGATTGTATATCAGATTTCGCTAATAATGCTCCTCGACCGAATTTTTGTAACAATTCGATCGCCGAATCAAAGGATGCATAGGAAACCGATGCAACCTTTGGGTCTACTTGATCGTTCAATGATGCGCCCTCAGGGTAGGATAGATGATGAATCATTCTAAATGACCCTTTATCTTTTTTGGGAACTATCCCAAGAGGGGAAATGCGGAAATTTTTAAAAGGGGGGTAGGAAAATGGGCCTGCACATCTACCTTCCAACAATTCCTTATTAATTTTTTTCTGAACTTCGTTTGGGAACTTAGTAGCCGACGGTAAGTTATTATGGGGTATGCAACCTGAACCAAGAAAAGGGGGGACGTAAAATCCGTGTTTAAATCCAGAGTGCAACATTTCCGCGCTAACCTGATCCGGGTACTGGTTTAAAGTGACCCTGAACCCGGATGCAAACCCCACATCCCCTTCATACCTATAGATGCAGCTTGTGCAGCTGCTGCCATCCATCCATGAATCGTGCAAAACCGCTGGGGCACTCTTCATAAATCATAGTTTTCATATCTCATTTCTGGGCGTTTCTGTGAAATTTTAAAGCCGGAGCAGGCTGGCCTGTGTGCCGCTCTCCCCCTCCCTGTCCGTAATTATGCACGCCCATGGCTGCGTGCATAAACAACAGAGAGGCGGCTCGCCTCATAGTATGGGCGGTGAAGCCGGTATGACGCGTATTACGTCACACCGGCTTCACCGCCCATACTATGAGGCGAGCCGCCTCTCTGTTGTTTATGCACGCAGCCATGGGCGTGCATAATTACGGACAGGGAGGGGGAGAGCGGCACACAGGCCAGCCTGCTCCGGCTTTAAAATTTCACAGAAACGCCCAGAAATGAGATATGAAAACTATGATTTATGAAGAGTGCCCCAGCGGTTTTGCACGATTCATGGATGGATGGCAGCAGCTGCACAAGCTGCATCTATAGGTATGAAGGGGATGTGGGGTTTGCATCCGGGTTCAGGGTCACTTTAACCAGGGTATTAGTTTTGTGAGCCTCACTGGGCTCGGGGCTTTTAAGAAAGGGCTCCTTAACTACGTTTAGGTTTTGTTTTTTAAAACATTTAATCGCAGAATGCCCTCCCCCGCATGATGAACATTCGTGCCGGTAGCGGCAATTTTGCAACCACCTGCAAGAAGATTCATTGAATGCGAAACAAAATCCCTTCTTAGCTGTAGGCAATGTAGTCTGTTTCGCTAATGGCTGGCGCGGGGGAACCATCAACTGGAGCCAAAGACCCACGTCTTTGGATCCCCATTTCAATGAGGGATGGACGGCCAATTTTTGACGAAAAGCCTCGTCGTAATTTAGCCATCCCGTTCCCCCAAAGTGTCTGTATGCTTCCAGGATTTTATCCACATGTTGGAACAATCCCGAGCACAGATTGGGGCATTTTTTGCCTAAAACCGCGGCGTATATTAAAAAGGCTTGAAGCCACGTGTTAAATGAGCGGTAAGTTCTTTTCTTATTATCGCCTTCTTTGTCATCGCGCCCTTCGTACTTAGACAAGTCGCGGGTGGGAAGAAGGGAGAATAAATCTAAAAATTCCCCCCCCCAAATTTTCTCCTTTACATTCCGTGTCAAGTGAAATCCCAACGGGGATACCTCACAAGGAATGGCCTCTTTTAAGTGTGCTTCGGGGATTCCCGAGCTAGCCTTGGCTTGTGAGAGTGCCCCGGTAGGAGAAGCAGCTAGTAGAGCTGCTGCTACCGTTTCCCTAACTAGTACAGAAATAGAAGATGCTAAAGAAGGGGTAATATCGTCACTTATATAGTGGTTCTCACCGACTCCTGGTGTCGTTGTCGCTCCTTGTCCACTGGAGACGTCCATCCTTGAGGGACCCGGGTAGCTGATTTCATCATCGCGGCTGCCGGTCTGTTGCGGTCCTGTTTCCGCTCCGCCGTTCCCGTATCGATGCTGTAAGCCCCAGACTTGAAGTGCCGGGCTCTCCCCTCCACGGATGGTGTCTGGAGTAGCGGGGACGTTGGGTCCATTCGCCAGTGGGGTGCCACTGGGCAGGTTTAGCCTTTGCGCAGGTTCTATAGCTCTCTGTCTCCATGCCGATTCAGCTCCCCATTGGGAAGTTTGCCCTTCTCTTCCCATGACAGTGTTTGGGACCGTACATGGGACGCTGATCCCGGCATTCAAGGTAAGCTCTGACTGCAAGGAGGGCTGTGCGCCCCTCCTGTCTCCGCTCAGGTGTAGCTCATTGCGTAATGAGGGCTGTGCGCCTCTCCCTTCACCACTCAGGAATAGCTCAGTGTATAATGAGGGCTGTGCGCCCCTCCTTTCTGCGCCCAGGTTCAGCTCTGTATGCAAGGAGGGCTGTGCGCCCCTCCTGACCCAGTTCGCGCTATCCTGCGGGACGGCGCTGTGCGCTGGGATCGGGGCCGTAACTAGGCCATTGATCCCGTTTGTCAGATTTAGCTCGTCATATAGAGAGGGACGTTCGCCCCTACTCGCGCGGTTTGCGCGTACCTCCGTGCTTATGCTGCGCGCCGGGGAGCCGCTTGTGTCCCCGGCGATGTGATCCTCTGAGCCGCGGAACGTCATTTCCGCTTGGCCGGGTGACGTCACTTCCTGCGCGACTCCTAGTTCTCCTTCCGCGTCGGCCGCCCGGGATCCAGACCTCCGCTCACCATCTTTCCGGCTCTGGCGAGTACTGACACCGCCGCTTCTCCCTTGTTTCTTTCCACTCCTCTTCTGTGACGGGGGTGAGTATGCTTCTCTCCTCGGTCTTTTCTGCCGCTGGCTGCGGCGGCGTAGTGATAGATCCTGCAGCTCACGAACCGCATCTTCCCTCTCCGGCCTCGGAGGTGAAGGGACTTCGTCATTGAGGCATTTGCGGAGCCAATCTTCGCCTCCCCGGCTTCCTGCCTTCAATAACAGGCGCTCTAATAAGGAGTCCATGGTTCCAGCAATTGATGATTATCATTGAACTAGGCTACCAAATTGCCCCCTTTTATACCTGGGCTCTGAGCTAGTTGCCCAATCAAATAAATTGAATTTGGCGGGTTAATTCCCGCCGATTTTCACTATGTGACGTCATTTGACCCAGCAACTATTCTGCTGGGCCAATGACAATGTTTCTCCTTTGCAGCTCATTGCCCCAAGATGGCCCCCATCCTAACAGGATGGGTGCCATTTCATTCTGGGCCCAGACGTCTCTCAGGAGTATAAGGAGGAGGTTGTTCGCTGAGCACAGCAGAGACAAGAAACAATGGAGCTTGAAAGTGGGAGTAATGTGATTTGGAGTGTAAACCCAATGATCCGGGAGCCTGTAGGGATCACCAGGACGGACTTCAAGCCATTTGATGAGACTTCCAGAGATGTGGATGGGTTCTCTAAGGACTTTGAGCAGCAGTGTGCCGTGATGGAGGTGCCCCACTCTGGCTGGATGCGTTTGTTAGTGGGACTCCTGAACGGTAGCGTGGCAGAGGCTTATTGAACTATTGACTCAGTGGAACCGGGATTATAATTTTGTAAAACTGACTATTTTGGATTACCATGCTATCACCCCAGACTCTTATAGGGCCAAATTCCAAGAACTCCCATGCACCATGGGGGTATCGTTTAGGATGTATGCCCATAAGATGTTCCAGGCATGTCGGAGATGGCTGAAAACACCTTCACTGTGGAAGATGTTGTACAGGTATTTCTTATAGAACAATTTCTTGCCAAGTGCCCCTCGGAAATACGAGAATGGGTCTGGGAACGCATGCCTCCCACATTGGATAGAGCTGCAGCCCTGGTCGATGAGGCCCTTACTATCCGACCACAGTGGAGGAGACCACTGGATGATAAATCACAGCCTGCCCCTGCGCCCGGCCCCCTCCGATTATATCTGTCCATCCACCCAGCCGCAGGCCGATGACAACCACACATCAAAATCCTGGGCCCCAACAGTTCCGACCACGACCGGGAAGATTTACAGAGAGGAGATGTTATGGGTGCTTGGTCTCGGACAGCTCATAAAGTCCCATGGCTTCCAGTACCACCTGTATGCTGATCACACTCAGATTTACCTCTCTGGCCCAGACGTCACCTCTCTGCTGTCCAGAATCCTGGAGTGTCTATCAGCCATATCCTCCTTCTTCTCCTCTTGCTTCCTAAAACTCAATGTAGACCAAACCGAACTCATCATCTTTCCTCCATCTCACACACATTCCTTGCCAGACCTATCTATCACAATAAATTACATCACACTTTGCCCTGTACCTGAAGTCTGGTGCTTGGAGTAACACTTCACTCTGCATTGTCCTTCAAACCGCACATCCAATCCCTTGCCACCTCCTGCCGTCTCCAACTCAAAAACATTGCCAGAACCCGTCCCTTCCTCAACTCCCACTCTGCTAAAGTACTCATGCATGCCCTCATCATCTCCCGCCTTGACTACTGCAATCTCCTACTCTGTGGCCTTCCTGCTAACACTCTTGCACCACTTCAATCTGTCCTTAACTCTGCTGCCCGACTAATCCACCTCTCTCGTCGCTATTCCTCCACGTCTCCCCTCTGCAAATCCCTCCACTGGCTCCCAATTCACCAACATATCCAATTCAAACTACTAACATTGACTTACAAAGCCGTCCACAATCTGTCCCCCCCATATATCTCTGAACTAATCTCCTGATATCATCCAACTCGTTTTCTTCGATCCTCCCAAGACCTCCTCCTTTCCTCCACACTTGTATGTTCCTCATCTAACCGCCTGCAAGACTTCGCCCGAGCATCCCCCATTCTCTGGAACTCTGCACCCCAAAACGTCCGACTGTCCCCTACACTCGGAACCTTCAAGCGGAACCTGGAAACCCATCTCTTCAGAACAGCCTACAACCTGTAATGAGCACAGTGCCGCCTCAACACCACTGGACCCGGCGCTCCACCACCACTGGACCTGGCAATCCAGCACCACCCGAGCAGACTCAACCTACTGTCTCCCTCCCCATTGCCCTGTAGAATGTAAGCCTGCATTATATTTGTAACTTGTCTGTTTGCAACCCTTTCTCATGTACAGCACCATGGAATGAATGGTGGTCTATAAATAAATAATAATAATAATAATGGGTGCCGGTAACCTGGGCACCTGCAAACTAGTTGTCAGTCAAGGACTCGGAGGGAGCCCCATGTACCCCCACCTTGTCCGTTGAATCTTGTGCACTATAAATCGCAGTCTGCCCTTGTGCTCCAGCCCCTTCCAATTATATATCTGCCCCATCACGCAGCTGCAGGTCAATGACCACACCTTACAATCCTGATCCCCAACTTTTCCAACCACAACCTTGGGGAGTCACAGAGAGGAAATATGACCGTGGGCATCCTGGCCACCTGCAATCTGGTTGTACCTCAAGGACTCGGAGGGAGCCAAGCACTCCACTGCCTCGTTCAGTGCAGCATGAGCACTGCTTCCCACCTGAGGAGTTACTACCACCCCAACCTGGTTTTGGATTTGGGAGGTGGTTGGGGGGAGGAGAAGCAGTGTGTGATTTCAGTCAGTCTGTGTGTGTGGGGCGCTGAGTTCAAACCAGCTCCACAAAGGGATTTAGAGAAACTTGGATTACATGGACATATAATATATGGCTGGATTGTTTTATGGATTTTTATGTTTTTCAAGCAATAAAGGTTCTTGGGCTGATCACACATCTCTCGCTCTGTTGTTTGTGGGATACCAGAGAAGGACCCCGTGACAGTTTGTTTGACCATTTCCGCTAAGAGGAAACTATCGATCAATCCTCCTAAATTGCCTATATGAACATGAAGGTCCCAGAAAGTTGAATAAAATGATACCTTAATATTGGTGATCTTATTCCATTTTTCTTAATAAGTAAATAAGCTGTTAAGATCTATGGGCCAGACATAGATCTGACTGAGACTCTACCTCCAGAGATAATTTTATATGAAAGGGGCGTTATCATTGTGAGACATGTAACGACCGACAGTTTGCTCTCATAACCACACACAGCTCTGCGGTGAGATCAGAACTCTGCTGTGCTGTGTTAGTTCTGGAGATTCTCGGGGGGATCTATGCCCCGCCCATAGATCTTAACCGCTCATTTCCATATCAGGAAAACTTGGGAAAATCAGATCAACAGATATCAAGGTATCATTTTGCTGAACTTCTATAGACCTTCATGACCATATAGACGGCCTAGCAGTGCTGATCTTACTGAGTTTCCCCTTTTAGAGAAGCTTTGTAGCCCTTCTGACTTCCAGTGAGGTGATACTGACTTGGCATCCATCAGCCGCCTAAAAACTTTGCATCATGATATCTATTTTCTGGTTTTAGAAGCCCCAGAGACAATCTATTATCATTTCCCTCATCTACCACATTTTAAATGGAATCTGCTATGTAATCTGAGACCCTGATTCCAAAAACGTGTTACTTACTGGTGTGTGTTTTGCTGTTTCAATACAATCAGTATTTTATCATCAGGAGATTATCACTACAGGACTAGTTGTCTCATGCCTCCTGGCTCAATCACCCCGCCAGGTCTGATTGGCTGCTTTCTGTTACACTTTATATTGCCAATCAGTGGTGTTATACACAGCTCAGCATTCTGAGCTCCGCTAGATCTGCAGTAGAAAAGCTGATTGTATCACAACTGATGCACCCAGTCAACTAAGTGACACATCGCTGGAATCAGGGTCTCAGCTCCCACATCATGGTGATGTCAAATTACAGAGCAAAATCCTGCTGAAGGATTTCCTTTAAAAGGCGACCCTTGCTCTCATCCAAAATTGTCGTCTGTCCGCTCATAATCCTAAACCAGACATGATCGCACTGAAAAAGAGTTGGAAGCAATGTGGACAGTATCATGGTGAAAGGTAGATTCTGCGCAATACGGTCATAATAATGGAGGATATTACTGATATAATTCTATGGAAGGGAGCGTAAACTGTATATTACAAAATATAATAGGAAAATGCTTGAATAGCAACTCCTCAATAATCTGCTGCAGCTTATAGATATCCATTAATCCTGCAGGGTCGCGGGGTAGAGACGGGTACAATCAGAAAGTGCACAGCGAGGGGGAGCGGAGCAGTAATTATGCGTCTGCCCAGGATACAGCCGACTCTGCACACATCTATAGAGTCAGGTTACCGTCTCACTTATTAGGATCCAGGCTTTTATCAAGCGAATGCATTATCCCTTTAAAGCTCATTACTGCTGATCGGCTTCCTCCTAAAAGCTTTATGGTGTCAGTTACTCATCCCCGGGGCCAGGAAAGTCTCTTTCCAAAAGACGCTTCTGATCACACAGCGATTTATTTATTTTTGACATGGACTTAAAGGGAACCAACCAGCAGGATTTCGGACTATAAAGTGAAGCCAGTGCCTTACAGGCTCTGGGATACTGAGTGCAATCTTACCTTTACTTCAATGATTACATGTATGATTGCTGAGAAAAGAGTTATCAAAGATCGGGAAATCTGTGCAGCAATTGGCATAAGAGCAACAGAATGTCACTGTGGGGCTGGGTTATTTTTATTACTCCCCTGTTTGCTCTAAGCCAAACCCTCCCCGCTCCACTCTCTCCCTCCTCCCTCCCTGTCCGTATATACCAGGCACATTACGTCAGACATTGTGCATGGATATAGCACAATGTCAGGCTCCTATAAGCTCATCACAACCTCCCTCCCATGTCTCCGGCATCTTCTCCTGTCTGTGATCAGGTAGTCACAGAGCAGGAGAAGTCCCCTGTCCCCTCCAGTCTAGATGTCCCCAGATCAGCTCTCTCCTCACAGTCACGGGTCTGTGACTACACAATCACACACAGCCAGAGAAGAAGCTGGAGACAAAGGAGGGAGGGAGTGATGAGCACATGGAGCCTGACATTGTGCTACCTCTATGCACAATGTCAGACCTAATGTGCCTGCTATATACTGACAGGGAGGCAGGGAGATAGAGACCGGGGAGGGTTTGGCTTAAATCAAACAGGGGAGTAATAAAAAGAAACCCAGCCCCACATAGTGATGTTGTGCTGCACTTATGCTAATTTGCTGCACTGATTGATGTTTGATAACACTTTTCTCTGCAATCAAACATGGAATTATACAAGTAAAGGTATGATTGCTTCACTTTATAGCCCAAAA
>JARQOC010000012.1:25900892-25911765 GCA_033576535.1 Allobates femoralis
CCCTAAAAAAACCGCAATGTGCAAATACCCCAGGCTTCCTTCAAACACTATTATATTTCCAGCAAAGTTGATCAGTTTTCAGAAATGCTGTGCAGACGCTGCGTTTTTTACTGGTCTGTTTGGGGCAGATTATTGTAAATCTTTAATAGCATTAGTCTTTTTCTATAGGCCAAAGGCACTTTTGGGGCCCCCTAGGCTCCAGGGCCCAGGTGCGATTGCAACCCCCGCCCCTGTTGTAGATACACCCCTGCAGGGATCCGATCGATGCTGTTAACCCGTTGAATCGTGCTGTCAGTCCAAAGCCCCGCGGCAGGGATTGCGCTGTTCCCCGCATGATCGGAGATCCTGTGAAGTGATCCAGGGATCTCGATCTATTACCTGCAGAGCCCGGGGTCTGGGTTCACTTCCTGCAAGCGCCAGCATCCACAGACAATGATCATTTGTGCTATGTAGAGACATGCTATAGCTCATCTGTACATAACACAAGCGATCGGACTGAACAATGCTGAGGCCCTCTAGGGGCAATGTAAGATAAAAATAAAATAAAAATGTTTTTAAAAATATGGAATAAAAAACCCCACAAAAGTTCAAATTCCATCTTTTGCCCTATTCAAAATAAAGCTATTAAAAGAATGAAAAAAATACACGTATTTGGTATCGCCGTGTTCAGAAATGCCCGATCTATCAAAATATAAAATCAATCAATCAATCAATCAGATCTGTAAACTGTAAAACAGAACAAAAGGGTCCAAACGCCAAAATTACATTTTTTGGTTGTCGAAACATTACAATAAAATGCTATAACAGGCGATCAAAGTAGCATATCTACCCAAAAATGGTATCATTAGAAACATGAGTTCAAGCTGCAAAAATTAACACAACCCCAGATCCCGAAAAATGAGGCGCTACGGGTTACGGAAAATGGCAAAAGCACAATTTATATTATTATTATTTTTTTTTTTTTTTTTAAACTTGATTTTTTTTTCACTACTCAGATATCAGTAAATAGTATACATGTTTGGTATCTACAAACTCGTACCGACCCGAGGCATCACACCGACACATCAGTGTTACCATATAGTGATCATGGTGAATATAAATACCCAAAAAACAAAGATGCAATTGCACTTTTTTTTACAATTTCACCGCACCTGCAGTTTTTTCCATTTTCCTGTACACTATAAAGTAGAATAAATGATTTATTCTGAAAGTACAATTTGTCCCGCAAAAAACAAGCCGTCATATGTCTATATTGACTGAAAAATAAAAAAGTTATGGCTCTTGGAAGAAGGGGGGGAAAATTGGAAAACAGAAAATTGCCGGGTGGTGAAGGGGTTAAGTGCAACTAGAAAAAGTCACTATTAGAATCATTTTTTTTTTCCAGAAAAAAAGACACAAATACGATGAGGATTTGAGGAATCGGGTCTTTGGCATTTTTTCATGCAAAGGTATATAGTTAAGTAATGTATACATTAGGTGGTATATGACGCTTTTTACAATGGGTGAGCGTTAGGTTGGGCTGAGTTCTCATATTCATATGTAACTGATATAATTTTCTAATTCCTTTGGTGAAGTTCCTTCTATTCAAGTATTTCTTTTATTTATACTCACCCCCTATCCTCTGTAAACTGCAAACAAAAGATTCTTTCCACATGTCAATCACAGTGAGTGATCACTTATTTCTCTCTGCCCACTCCCCATGGAATGAATATTCATGTAGTGACATCACTGCACACAAGGAAAGTTCAGTAGATATCACTCACATAAAGGGGGTTGTTGTATCCTTCTGTCTGCGGCAAAACCAATGTTCAAATAAACACACAGAATCTCTCACAGACAGCACAAGCTTCTTCTTAGAGCAACAAATGGAGGATATTGCACTATCTGATATCTGACAGCTCGGCTAGGTATGTGCCTGCAGTCTCTCTCTCCCCTCCTCCTCAGAAGCACCACAGGAAAATGAAAGTGAAACATAAAGCACAGGAAGGAGTGAATAATAAATGAACATTTACATACTGCGGACCATTCAGCAGTAAGAGTAATGGACTAGTGAAGCACCTGCCTGCTGGGTGTGAAGATGCTTATAGCAAAATAACTACAAAGGGTACAGTAATGATTTTTATATATTCTGAAAGGGTTACTCAGGCACTATTCAAGAGGTACTATTAGTATCATACAAAAAATGTCCTGACAGAGTCCTTTTCAGTCAGATTTAGATTTAGTAAATTTCTAAAAATCTGCACTGGTGCCACTTTTCGATGAAATAGTTAACTAAACTGACCACTTTTACCATCCCCTTGTCGTTAGGGCATGTACCTACACCATCACTGATTGGACACTGTTTGGGACGCTGTTTGGGATGCTGTTCAAGGACACACCCCCTAGGAGAATAGTAACACCCAGGAGGAATCACAAAGGAGCAGCATAATGCAAAGTCCCCAGAGAACAGAAAGATCCTTTTTAAGTATATTAAATCTCAAGACCAAATAATCCAGAAACCCCAGATGGAGCTGACAACTCACATGTTGTGTCCCTGATTGAGGCTTCTTGCAGGAGACGTCTTCTTTTCATATTACTCCGTCCACTGAGTGATGTCTGGAATTTTCTAGGCCATAAATAATATATATAAGATGTCTGCAGTGCTGGAGACAGATGTGAATATTACAGTTTTGTGCTCTTACTATTGGCAAGTAACACTGGGAAAATGTCTTCTGCTGATTTCCTTCCTTACAAATCTCATTAAGGAAGCGTCCATGTCCAGGTTGAGCCGCACACCAGGGTTTCCCGACAAGTAGCCGCGTTACAGAACGGAGCATAATTAGAAAAGGCTCCTGACACCGCAGTGTAAATGCTGCAGGGATTGGTCTTTGCACAGAAAATCCACTGTGTTTAACTGTTCAAGCAAAGTGGATGTGATTTCAACAAGGCTCGAGCCAAAGAGGCTGTTGATCAGGGGATTTTTTTCTCTCTTTTTTTTCTTGTTTCCCTATAGGCATCTATGGAGAGCCTGCAAAAAAAACCCAGAGTTTTTACAGCACCACTCCAGCATCTTTAAATCTTAGTCCCCTGCCCCGTTCTCATAGTACCCACCTGCACGCCAAGCCTGCATTATTCCCTGAACCAACCAGCAGGATTTCAGGCTATAAATTGAAGCCGGTGCCTTACAGGCCCTGGGATACCGAGAGCAATCATACCTTTACTTCAATGATTACATGTATGATTGCAGAGAAATGTGTTATAAAAGTTATGGCAAAGAGAGGAGGAGACGAACCAAGTGTGCAGCACAGCATCACTATGTGGGGTTGGGTTTATTTTATTACTCCCTTGTGGGCTCTAAGCCAAACCCTCCTCCCTCCACCTCACTCCCTGTCACTATATACTGTACCAGGCACAGGACATCTGACATCATGCATGGTCATAGCCCAATGTCAGGTGTCCCATGTGCCCAAGCTTATCGCTCCCTCCCGACTGCGTCTCTTGCTTCTCACTGCTGCTCCTGTCTGTGATTGATGGTCACAAGCAGGAGAAGACCACGCCCCATCCAGACTCTGCGTGTCCCCTGCTGTCTCCACTCACACACTGCGGTCACAAGCAGGAGAGGAGACCAGGACAGATCAGATTTGTGATGACAATAGCGGGGATCTGTGCCGGGCTCCTCGCCTGCTTGTGACTGTGGTCTGTGAGTGGACACAGCTGCGGACGCGTAGAGACTGGAGTGAGCGCGGTGTCACGGTCTCTCACAGTGGGACTTAACATGCACCGGCAGGAGACATGTCAATCCCCGCTGCCATCAGTGCACCTTGAAGTGATTGTACGGCGCCAATAGGTTGCCATAACTAGAGAGGAGTGAACCTTTTTGAAGTTGGGATAGGCTTTGTTCGCCAAACAGGCACATGTTCGCCGAATAAATCGTCAAACAGTTCGATGAACTTCCAAATCAATGGAAGGCAAAATCAAGGGCCTAGAAAACACCTTCAAAGGGGCCCAAAAGCTGCCAAACACAGCTCAAACCATTTTACAGTGGAGCTCGCTGTTTTAGAACAGCCATTAGCTTCCTAGAGTATTACTTACCAAGTTTCAGCATCGTTGTCACCCAGCTTCCAGTTCCAGACCCGCTCATGAACGTTAGACATATTGACTGCTTCCCCACCCTTGATTGGTTAAGACTTATCCCAGCCCACCCTCTCTGCCGACATCTCTGATTGGTTGGCAGTATGGTAACCAAACTGACAGATTACTGTAAAAGTAAATAAATAATTTAAAAATGGGCGTGCGCTTTGCCATATTTTTGATTGCCAGCCAAGGTAACCCAGGTAGCTGGGGGCTGTAATTCTCAGCATTTGAGGCACAAGTGTTCTGGGCCCCCATGCTACAAATTGCAGCCTACACACACCCCAGAACCAGATCCTCTATGAGAGACGCCAAAATTGGTATTTGCTATACTCTTCTACCTGCCTTGATGACAGTGGCAGACGAATAATAAGGGGTTAATGTCAGCTGAATTTTGTCAGCTGGCACTATGCCCGAGGTTCATAATGACAGGCCAATGTTAGACCTGGCCATTATGAACCTCTAAGTAAATAATACAGAAATATATCTCTCTTTTCCTATGTTTATTACTACCGCACAAACCCTCCACAATCCTCAGCGACGTCCGTTCTTCACAGCAGGAACCATACTGCTGTGAGCCACATCACTGTCACCCAAAATTGACTGACTGCTGTGAGCGGGGTGACATCAGTTTGTTCAACTAAGGTCAGCTAGAGCGACGCAGCTGAGCTCTGACCTCAGGTAAACTTTCCCGCATTATCCTACTCACACCAGGACCCGAAAAGTCAGTTTTAGCCAGCTGCGGGCTACAATTTCTATGGGGGTGTGGGGGAGGGGTAACAGAATGCTTGGATCTCCACACATTGAGGATTCCAGCCCCAGCTGTTTAGTTTTACCTGGCTGCCTGACACCCAAGATACAGCAAAGCCCATGTCATTTTTTTTTTTTTAACTATTTCAAGAAATTTTTTTGGGATAAAAAAGGACTCCCCTTTACTTTTGATTGCCAGCCAGGTAAAACTAGGCAGCTCTGGGTGGGTGGCAGCCTGTACCTGCATGTTGTACCTATGCTGGAGATCAAAAATACAGCAGAGCCCCATCAGCGCAAAATAAAGGACATATGCTATTTTTATCTGAATTGCTAGCAGGTAACTGTGGAAGAGGTGACCTCACACGCTGCTGACCCTCTGCAATAATAAAGGTTTGCTGTAAAAAAAAACCTAATAATTATGATATAATATAATATACAAAATACAATAAAATATAAAAAAAAATAATAATAATCTCTCTTAAACAGATGTTTTAAGGACATTGCAAGGTTCCTGGACTTCACAGCTGCTGCCATCTGGCACTGTTTCTAAAATTCACACCCTGCAGGTGTCAAAACACATGCAAACTCCAGGAAGCTTAAAAAGTCTTTTAAAGCTACAGAAAATTCTGTAGCTTGACACAAGCTGGTAGACCCAATGGATGGGGACACTCCTAATGGCCACTTTACACACACCAACTTATCTGTCCAACCTCTGAACAACTTATGGTTGCAGTGAAATCATGGACACATTGTTCCATTTGTACACAGCCACAAATGGAGCAATGTGTCCATGATTTCACTGCAACAATTAAGTTGGTCAGAAGTTGGACAGATAAGTTGGTGTGTGTAAAGTGGCCCTAACTGTAAGGGTACCTTTAAACGCCGTAATATTTTGTGGGAATCCTGACGGCGATATGTCGCCCTGAAGCTATCGCCGTCAAATTGCCACCCAGTTGCGGCGTGTATTTGGGGAATTTGGCGGCGATAATTCACCTGTCACCTGGTTCTGATTTCAGAGCACTGCTCCAAAATCCTGAAGGCGAGATTCCCAGCATTTGGCGTGTGAACAGGCGATAGTGGTTGAACCAGCGTACGCCTATTATTGATTTCCCGTAGGCGGGCCACAGCGTGCTGGAATCCGCGCCCCGTCAGCGATGATTGGTGGTGGTTACTGTGTTCCCATTGGCTGTCACTTCACAGGGCGCCATATTTGAAGAGCTGTCCATTCGGCAACACACACATCTACAATGGTGTCATGTATTAGCCAGCATTCCAGCGCAGGCTGACCAATCATAACGCTGTTGCGTTGTCCAATGAGCGTGTTTGGGGCGCGGTGTAGACCAGTCTGGCACGCCTATGTTCTCGCTGCGCTGAACATGTACGCCCACATTCCTTTGGGAATTGCTGGTGTGAAGCGGCGAGGGAAGTCGACCGGATTGGTTTCGCTGTTGGTGAGGCTTTTCCGGGGTGACACATCGCCTTAGGTTGAGGGCGTAATTGCGGCGTGTAAAAGCGCCATCGGCGATCTGAGGCAACCATGAAAAACGTGCATGCACACGTTGGATCGCCTCATATCGCCACCAAAAATTGCGGCGTGTAAAGGTACCCTAAGGGTAGGTGTTATTCCCAGCCAACATGTCTTCCAGCTAACATTTTGGCCTCAAACAATCAGGCAATGTTTTATTTTTTTTCTGAACAAATTTTTGGGTAAATTGCCCGGGTTTCTGATCGCGAACCAAATCTGTAATGTTTGTGCCGAATTAGAAAGTGGCGAATATGTTCGGGGACGGTTCGCCCATCTCTAAATATGACAGCCAGGGGTGATGTCTGTCATTACGATCCTCTGTGAACACTGGCTGCTCACTGCCATTTATAGGAGATCGTCCGCAAGGAGTTTGAATGTTCTCCCCGTGTTCGCGGGTTTCCTACGGCTTCCTCCCACTCTCCAAAGACTGATGAGGAATGTGTATTGTGAGCTCCAATGGGGGACAGTGATATTGATGTATGTAAAGTGCTGTGGAATTAATGGCGACATATAAGTGAGTAAATATTATTATTGTGATTTCTGCTGTACAGAGCAATGCTCATGAACTGCAATGTATAGTACGAGCAACCGGACAATCACAGCTTTAAGTCTCCACTAGCAAATACAGTAAAAAGTTTAAAAAATAAAAAAAAACACAGAAGTTGAACTCACCCCCTTTTGCCCCATTCAAAATTTAACAAAATTGACATATTTGGTATCGCTGCGTTCAAAAATGTCCTGTTTTTCAAAGTCAATTAATTAAATCGTTAAACAGCAGAACTAAAATAAAAAAATCAAAATTCCATTTTTTTTTCGCTGCTGCAACATTGCAATAGAGTACAATAAGAATAACATATATACCCAAAGACTGATCAGTAAGTATAACCAACTCAAGACACAAAAAAATCAGCTCTTGAAAAGAACTACTCATCCCACAAAAAAACAAGCCCTCTATGGCTACGGGCGCGGTCATGAATGGGTTAATCATGGACACGTATGTGCTTCTGCACACACAGCTCCTAGGTTGGGTACAGTCTATCAGTATATCTTGGTGCGATCAGACTAGAGATAAGAGCCGGAGGAGGTTCGGTTACTCCGGTGAAGCTCGGCTACTCGGCCGTCCTGCAGAAAACGTCTGCGCACTCCCTCTGCTCAGCAGATGTGTGATGTGTCCCAAAATGCACCGTCCTAGATCTAGCCCACAGATACATGCCGAAAAAAAGGTCTAATTATTCCAGACATTAACATCTGCTCCCCACACGAACATCTGACGTGCCAATTCAATGCTGGCAAAGGATCTAGTATATGGTAAGACCATAAGGATCCATCAACAAATAACTGGTTGGGTCACAAGTATCTCTCGTCATTAGGAGACTCCAGATTATAAGTGTGATTACTATTCTTTTGGACCAGCAAGGGTTAATGACATTTTCCTTGCTGGTGGCTCCTGCTTAGTTCATCTCAGCTGTAGCTGGTTTGTGATCACTCCCCCTCCCTTTAAATAGTCACTTGATCTATCACCTGAGGCTGGTAGTAGATACATTCTTTTCTGACTAGCTTGGAGGAAGGGAGGAAGTCAGACTCTAGTGGCTGTTGGAGATCTGCTGTTGATTTGGAACGGTGTTGTCTGCAGAAATCAAGTTTGTTGTGTAACCTTTTGTCTTGTTGCCCTTTTTGTCTTCCTTCCCTTGCGTGATATTACGGTAGCGGTGATGTTTAGTGTACTCATTGGCCTTGACACTAGATGGGGCAAGTGGAGAGAAGATTAGGGACTAGGCATGTGACAGCTGCAGGGGGAAGGACCCAGTTAGGGACATTAGGGCAGCTCAGGGGCCAGACACAGGTTAGTGTCAGGAGGTGTCCCATCCGCAGCTCGCTATCGTCAGGGTCTTCCTCCTTTCTATCCCATTGTAACCTTTATGTTGCACCGGATATCTCATAGTCATGAGTGTGCGTGACAGGTTCTATATATAAAAATGAGGGTCCTGGAGGTCGGAGACCCCTTATTAGAAGCCAGGAGCTTTATGGTCTGTTTGGCCTTGATGTGTATGTCCATAACTGGCACCAAATCCAATGATTTCCAGTGAGTGATCGTTCACACTGGAGGTGCACAACTAGTGTTTTATGGAAATGCAAAGTTCTTTTCAACCCATTTGGGAGATCTCTAGAAGACTGCAATAACTCCCCCAATACTGGTCACCGTGAGGCTAGGGGAACAAATTACTATCTATATCCTTCTTATCAGCTCCATTGGGGTATTAAAATATCCCGCCCTGAATCTGATCTAAAGTCACCTGAAACTCGCTAGTTTCAGGTCCGACTGTGAAGCGGGAAAGTTCACATGAGGTCAGAGAGCCACATCGCTCTATCTGACCTCAGGTGACACAGACCGTGACGTCACCCCATTCACTGCATGCACCGATTCTCATTCAATTTTGTGACTCTGCAGGAAAGGACGTCGTACATGATCGTGGACGGGTATGTGGGGAGCAATAAAGATGGAGTCAAAATATGTATTAGCGTTTTTTGTTCTAATAAAAATATTTTTTCTGTGTTGTGTATTCTTTACTGTTTACTAGAGATTCCTGATGGCCAGGTCTAACATTGGCCCGACATTAGAAATCTTCGGCTTAGTGCCGACTGGCAATATTCAGCTGGCATTAACCCCTCATTACCCAGTCTGCCACCGCCACAGGGCAGCAGGAAGGGCCGAGTACAGCTCTAGACTGCAATTTGCAGGGAGTGGGAGGGGGGCAAAAAACTTGGGCCTCCCCATGCTGAGGATTCCAGCCCCCAGCTGCTAGATGTTCAATGATTGGAAACCAAAAAATACGGTAAAGCCCCATGTCGTTTTTTATTTTAAATTATTTCATTAAATAAAAAAAGGTTTCCCTATATTTTTGGTTTCCAGCCAGGTAAAACTAGGTAGGTGGGGGTAGGGGGCAGCCCGTACCTGCATGCTGTACCCGGCTGGCATCCAAAAATACGGCGAAGTCCCACGTCGTTTTTCTTTTTTAAATTCAATAAAAAAATAATAGTGGTCCTTTAATTCTCTAGCAGAAATCCCAGCTGTGTTATGGCACACTGCTCAGACGACACTGATCTTACTGTCCCACCCACTTGCCCAAACGATCATTTGATTGACAACCATCTCCCCAACCCCATGTGAAGAACGCTCCTAAGAAAAATGGCTGCATCAGAAAAGTGAGAATAGTCATAATTCTTCGCAGCAGTGCCACAAAGTGACACCATAGTATTGCTAGTCCAGTGGAGCCAAAATAAAAGCAGAATACAATGCCAATAAGATACAGCGGCAGGAAATCATCATTTGTTTTTCAGCATTTTTTTTTTTTAATTACAAAAATATACAACTAGGGGGCCACAGATGCTCCAGGGCTCTAATGAGTGAACATGGAGCCTTAGATATTCCTTTATTTATAGAGATGAAGTCAATATAAGACTGCAAGAAAAGTAAAACGTCTGTTATCACGCAACATATACTTAAAGCAGAAAAATAATAAAACCAAATGCTTAAAATACATTTTTTTTAAGTCACTTTACTTTCTTTTTTTGTCTTTTAACTCTATTGGAAAAACAAAGTCGCATGGGCTGGAGGCCAAAAATATACAGAATGGATGCAGAAGGATCTAGGGGTAACGGAACCTTTCTAACCCTTGTATTATGGATGTCTCCGGTATTCAATGAGTTAAACGCTGAATGACATAATATTGGCCAGCGAGAGACAGAGCGCTCTATAACATCCACACACGGCGATGTCCGCTAAGAGCCGCAGCCCTAATGTATCCATCAGAGCTGTGCAAGAAATCAATAACAGTCAAATGAACCAAAGCCGACACAAAGCTGGAATGTCTGATCAATATCTCACACTAATAAGCTATCACTCAGTGGAGGGGATGTTAAAGGGAAGCATGTTTTACATGTGGAAGTGGTCTGGCCGTATAGGCGCTTGTCCCCAGTTAAAAGGACACCTTTTTTGTTGAAATCCGATGTACCAGTCATGAGATATCTAGTGTAGAAGATGTGGGCAGATCAAGCAGGAAGTGCACTGGGGGCATGTCAGTGCACTTGGAAGAACCAGTCTGTGAGCACTGACACGCCCCCAGTGCACTTCCTGCTTGATCTGCCCACATCTTCTACACTAGATATCTCATGACTGGTACATCGGATCTTAACAGAAAAGGTGTCATTTTTATTGGGGGACAAGTGCCTATACAGCCAGACCCTTCCATATGTAGAATTGTACAGACATACCAGAATGTAGACTATAATAAGGGTAATCTGGGCTACCACCTAAGGCCCATTGACAGATGGCACGCATCACCGTGTAGGGAACGTTCCTGCAGGTCGTTGACTGCAATAGAAAATAGCAGAGCCGCTGTCGGAAGCTGTCGGCTCCCTGCCTGTCGTTCGCTCAATAAAGCGACACCTCAGCTATGTAGAGAGGAACGGGATTTATTTAAATGCATT
>JARQOC010000012.1:25911865-25934748 GCA_033576535.1 Allobates femoralis
GATCAGCTAACACGTCAGCTGATCAGCTCGGTGACGTAATAACAGGTCCTGCAGCCAGACGGTCGCATCCCCGGACAGGTGAAGTATCCTCTTTGAGGAGATTTATTTTTAACATACCATAGGAAAGAGGAGAGAGGGGAGAGAAGATGGAGGAGGCAGGAGCAGGGAGAACAGGGAGAGACAGGGTTATGTACTGAGCACTGCTTCTGGGCATGTTCAGTACATAACCACGGAGCAGACATCGGATCCGATGTTGAAAAGGATCCGATATCTATAGGCTGCCATGCTAATTTCCTGCGGACCATCACGGATCCGTGGTGTCTGATTTTAATGACAGAGACAAAAATCACAGCCGCCTACAATTTTGGCTCCGTGACTACACAGTGTTCCAAATTATTATGCAAATTGGTTTTAATTGTCATAGGGTTTTATTTTTTGTCAATGAAACCCATTGATGGTATTGTGTCTCAGGGTTCTTTGGATCACTGAAATCAATCTCAGATACCTGTGATAATTAGTTTGGCAGATGAGCCCAAGAAAAGGAAAACTGGGTGTTCCACAATATTACGCAGGCCACAGTTTTCAAGCAACATGGGAAAGAAAAAGGATCTCTCTGCTGCCGCAAAGCAACAAATAGTGCAATGCCTTGGACAAGGAATAAAAACATTAGATATGGCATGAAAACGTAAGCGTGATCATCGTACTGTGAAGAGATTTGTGGCTGCTTCTGAACACAGATGTGTTCGTGCAGATAAAGGCAGAATGAGGAAGGTTTCTGCCAGGCAAGTTCATCGGATTTAGAGAGCAGCTGCTAAAAAGGCCTTACAAACCAGCAAACAGATATTTGAAGCTGCTGGTGCCTCTGGAGTCCCTTGAACCTCTAGGTGTAGGATCCTTCAAAAGCTTACTGTGGTGCATAAACCTACTATTCGGCCACCCCTAAACAGTGCTCACAAGCAGAAACGGTTGCAGTGGGTCCAGATATACATGAAGACTCATTTTCAAACAGTCTTGTTTACTGATGAGTGCCGAGCAACCCTGGATGGTCCAGATGGATGGAGTATTGGATGGTTGGTGGATGCCACCATGTCCCAACAAGGCTGCGACGTCAGCAAGGAGGCGGAGGAGTCATGTTTTGGGTTGGAATCATGGGGAAACAGCTGGTAGGCCCCTTTAAGGTTCCTAAAGGTGTGAAAATGACCTCTGCAAAGTATATAGAGTTTCCAACTGAGAACTTTCTACCATGGTACAAAAAGCAAAAACGTGCCTTCAGGAGCAAAATCATCCTCATGCAAGATAATGCATCATCTCTTGCTGCAAAGAATACCTCTGTGCCATTGTCTGCTATGGGCATAAAAGGAGATAAGAGATAAACTCATGGTGTGGCCACCATCTTCCCCTGACCTCAGCCCTATAGAGAACCTTTGGAGTATAATCAAGCAAAAGATCTATGAGGGTGGGAGGCAGTTCACATCAAAACAGCAGCTCTGGGAGGCTGTTCTGACATCATGCAAAGAAATACAAGCAGAAACTCTCCAGAAACTCTCAAGTTCAATGGATGCAAGAATTGTGAAGGTGATATCAAAGTAGGGTTCCTATGTTAACATGTAACTTGGCCTGTTAGGATGTTTTGGAGTTAAACAGCTTTTTATTTCAGTGAATGTGACCTGTTAATGCTGCAAATTCAACAAATGAGCATTTTCAGTTCTTTCAAACATATCAAATGTTTAGAAACTCTACTGTGCCTAATAATTTGGAACAGTGCATTTACATTTTTTTTTGAAATTTTAAAGATTATACTGTTATCATTGGGAGGTTTCTTCAATAAAATTTGATGTATACGCTAACGGGTGATGACTTTTATTACACTGACTGTCATCTGCACCGACCATTTAGGAAAATCAGAAAAAAAAAAAAAAAACATTTGCATAATAATTTGGAACACAGTGTAAATTGGACAGCAATGGATGGTGCTCAAATCGAATGCCAATAGGGACACATCCGAGCACATCCGTTGCCCATAGGAATACATGGGAGGCAAAATCGGATCTGTGTGTATCCATTTTGAAAGGGATACACACGGATGCACCAAAATTGTGATGTGAAGCCAGCCTTACAGAAGCTGTAAGTAACAGCAAAGTTAACTATCTCCCTGCTGCTTAGAGGTGTGTTTGTGTGTGTATATTGGAGAATGTATGGGGGTATGTGCATATATGGGGTGTGCATGTGTGTATGTATGGGGGTGTGTATGTGGGGTATATATAGGCGTATGTGTGTATGTGGGGTGTATATGGGTGTCTGTGTATGTGGGGTGTGTATGTGTATATGGGTGTGTATGTGGGGTATGTGTATATGGGTGTGTATATGTGGGATGTATAATGGATGTCTGTGTGTATGTGTATATGGGGGGGTGTTTATGGGTGTGTATGTTGTGTGGTTATGGGGGTAGTTGGGGTAGATAGGGGTGAAACCCAGCTAGAGGGGTCAGAAAGGCAGAAACAGGAGAGGGATTAGTGTATCTCATTTTGTGTGATTAATGCAGCCTCAGGTCCATAACTGCGGTGTGTGTGTATCTGTGTATGTTTTGATGTATGTGCATGTGTGTGTCCATGCCCATGGTGATGTATGTAAGAGGTGACATGTGATGTGTGTATCTTTGATTGGTGCGTGTGTGGTGATGTATGTATGTTTCCATGCACATGGTGATAATTGTGCTTCATGTTTGTGGTGACAATCTCTTCCTCCCTGACCATGTGTGATCACCCGATGTGGCCCCCAGCTTCATCAGGACACGGTGCCTGCGCAGTGTCCTCTCTGTCCCCCTGAGCCTGCGCAGTGTCCTCAGTGTCCGCTCTGCCCCCCTGAGCCTGCGCAGTGTCCTCAGTGTCCGCTCTGCTCCCCTGAGCCTGCGCAGTGTCCTCAGTGTCCGCTCTGCTCCCCTGAGCCTGCGCAGTGTCCTCAGTGTCCGCTCTGCCCCCCTGAGCCTGCGCAGTGTCCTCTGTGTCGGCTCTGGCCCCCTGAGCCTGCGCAGTGTCCTCCGTGTCCGCTCTACCCCCTGAGCCTGCGCAGTGTCCTCCATGTCCGCTCTGCCCCCCTGAGCCTGCGCAGTGACCTCCGTGTCGGCTCTGCCCCCTGAGACCGCGAGCTATGTGATGACGCTGACGAGCATGACCCATGGGTCCGCTTGCTTCCTATTCTAGGAGTGGATGAGCCATGGTCATCGCATCTCTGGTCCGAGCTCTTCCTTTGTTGAGCAGCGGCCGCGGACGAGGGGTGACTCTGCAAGACCTGAAGCAATGTGGAGGTCAGCCTATCTATGGACTGCGACATGGTTTGGGACATTTGCGTGGCCCATACCGGCGTGATATTAGGGTCAGTGGTATTAGTAAGGGCTACTTGGGGCTCTGGCACATTAGGTTGAATGCAGTCCTGGTAGTGCGGGTATATACTGCCGCTGGGCAGGGAGTTCCTGCAGGCTGTGCAGAAAGCATAATAAAGAGTCCTGAACCTTGGGGTCCTGAACCCTGGTTCTCTTGGACTTTGAGCCCGGCATAGTGCCTTGGACTGGACAGGGAGGTCTATGCAGAGGAGTCTTATATAGTAAATAGAGTCACAGCCGAGGATGGGGCCTCAGCTTTTATCTTACCACACCGGTGTGCCCCTTTTGAGTCCAGCGCCAAAGTCCAGTGTCCTGTGCCCCCCGGAGACTGGCAGCCCTGATCCTGAGGCTGCTTTCTGCAGAGAGGACCCGGTGTCCTGTGACTCTGCAGCAGTAATGGCCGCCGGGAGAGCTGAAAAAGGGCGGCAGGCTGAGCAGAATCGCGCCCTTTCAGCTGCGATCCGCCCCCTCTGTGACACTGTGCAGTGTCATATTAGTCATCCGGGGGGTGGAGAAAAGGCGGTGGCTTTGGTGTAGGCAGAAGCCGTGGCCTAAATTAGAAAGCTGAGGCCGAAAAAGGCTCCAGGCCGGTGCGGAGGACCTGGTAGGGTCGGGAATAGATCTGGACCTCTCCAGATCCTTAGGCAGGGTGGCGGAGGGGCTGTAGTTCAAAAGGGAGGGCCCTTGGAGGGTGTCCCTGGCATCTGTAGGCATACCTGCCAACTTTTGAAGAACAGAAAGAGGGACAAAAGATGTGGTGCGCCCAGCGCGCCACGCAAATTTTGGTCACGCCCCTAACCACTCTCAAGCCACACCCATTTACAAGTGACAAACATTCAACAGATGCCCTTATTAATATTAAACTTCTGATTATTGCATTTTTTTGCCTTTTCCAATTCATTTGATGTGTTTTGGTGAAGTTTAGTACTGACAGCACAGACTATGGGCTGCCCCATCATACAACGCAGCAGGATGGCTGAGACTAGTGCCTGCCCTGCAGAACCAGGGATGTGCAATCAGTAGCCAAATCTCCGACAAGTCCTCAATTTCCCTGAATCCGACTCCACCAAAATGGACACCGACTCTGAGTCCACAGTACTGTGTATACCGCCCCCTGATGGCGCACAGCTGTACACCACTATAGGACACGTTACAAACTGTACACTGGAGGCTGCAGGAAAATATGATTATCACACTATCTATAACGGGCAGGGCACCGCATTCCTCACATTGTACCATACATGCGGTAATTTTTGGTTCCGGGCACATAGTCTGGTAGGAGGCCCACACTGCCCTCATCTTTGTCTCCTGAAACGTGACATCCTCTTGTTCCAGCATTGACTCGCACTAGTGAAGTGGAGCAGATATACCGGGCACCTGAGGAGCCAAAGAACCCTCATTTTCAAACTTCGCTCCAACATTTTTTGACTGTTCTGATTGGATGGGAAAAGGAATAGGCAGGGCCTTCCCGCTAGTACCATAGCTTGCTAGAAGACTGTCACGTGATTAAGGCAAAATCCAAGAAGGAGGGGAACGGACAGGGAGCAGTCACATGATGGTGAGGCTGGATGCAGACGAATGGTAGATACTAGAAGGTATTGGCTCCTCCCAGGTAAAATGTCATTTCCATCACGGGATAGGGGCATGTTCTGATTTCTCAAGGCATGAAGAGATGCCATTGTCTCATGCAGCCGCCATGTGTGTATGCTGGAAGGAGCCCATACAGATTGCTGCGGCTGACACACAGGAAGGTCAAAGCCGGGACTGCTGGGTGGTTTTGTTTTAGTGTAAGATTATCACCACAGACTCAAATTTGCACACAAATATTCCTCTCCTGACAGCCTCCCTCCATCCCGACAGCCTCCCTCCATCCCACAGCCTCCCTGTCAAACAGGTATCTCACCAGCGATGTGAAAAACGACGCACCAGCGATCCAGAATTATACGGAGGTCGTTGGGAAGTGTAACTCCATAGTGTAGCATTGAGATCGTTGCTCATTATCTTTGTCAAACACAATGATGTAGCGTTCCCAGCGGAGCACAACGACGTAGAAATGATCCAGAGCAGTATATAGTGATCAACGATCTCACAGCAGGGGCCAGATCGTTGGTGCGTGTCATACATAACGACAGAGTTAGCGGGATTGCTGTTGCGTCACAAAATCAGTGACGTTATGTGTGACAAGGCCTTTACACCACAGATAACAGTGATATCTCTCGAAGTACAGATAATGTAGTAGATGTCACCTGCAGTCCTATGTAACACCAGAGATAACTGTGATATCGCTGAGTACAGATAATAAAGATGTCACCTGCAGTCCCATGTAACACCACAGATAACACATTGATATTTCTTAGTACAGATAATGTAGATGTCATCTGCAGTCCTATGTAACACTACAGAAAACAGTGTTAACTCTCTAAATGCAGATAACGAAGTAGATGTCACTTGCAGTCACACATCACACACATCACACACATCACTTTAACTCACGCATCACTCAAATACAGCACACACACATCACTCTTGCGCATCACTCACCACATGCACCACTCACACACATGCATCACTCACATGCATCACACTAACACATGCATCACTAACACACAGCACACACATTCCTCACACACACATCACTCACACACAGCACACATTCCTCACACACACATCACTCACACACATGCATCACTCTCACACGCATCACTCACAAACAGCACATGCATCACACACACTTCACACATACTGTCATACATACATGAACACATATATACTCACTCTCTTCTTCTTCAGTGACAGTACAGCAGTGGGGGAGGCCTGAAGTTGGAATCATCACACAGGAAGCCTCCTTCTCCTCTCCCCCTCCTCCTGCTCCCGACAGCAGAGCAATTAGAGAGATTACGGGAGGGAGGGGGCTCCTGTCAGATTACAGGAGGGAGGGGGCTCCTGTGGCTGCACTCCTCTCCCCTCTCCTCAGGGAAGACTGCCTTGTGGTACTCCCCCCACCTCCCGCACAGAGTAGGCCCCACCCACCTTCTGCTACAGAGCGACGTCCCCCTCCCCTCACTGATGCTGGGCACTCACTGCAGTCTCAGTGCAGAACGATGGAGGAATCCTCGGCAACAGCTGGGGTGAGTGAAGGCAGTGTGCGGAGGGGACTGCCAAGGTCACAGAGAAGCGCAGGGCAGGGTCAGCAATCCTTGCATGTGTACGAGCCGCACGAAACTTTATTCAATAAAAAAAAAAAATACACTTGAACTGGACATTTTGGGCAGAGCACTGATGATCCATGACACACAGAGCTAAAATGTATAGGGGGCGTGGCCAGCAGCTCACTGCAGTGCGGGAAATGTAACCTCCCGGCCGGGACAGCGGGGCAGGAGCTCAAAGTCGGGACTGTCCGCTGGATCCGGGACGGTTGGAAGGTATGCTGTAGGTGCTGTGCTGGTACAGAGGCACAGGGATCCTGTGCCTCTGAATGTGCCATGCCTGCCCTAGCACTGCCCCTGGTCCCATCAGGAGCCCGCAGCGCAGCTGTGGCTCCTGAATAGTGCAGCTGTTGTGCGATCCTTGAGCCCTTGAGGTGGATGCCGTATGTGCTGCCACTGTCGGCCCTACCTGAGGTGTCTCAGCCTAATGCCCCCAAAAGGGGTGATTAGGGAGGGTGCAGGTGTCACCATCAGAGGACTTCTCCATCGCCTCAACCTCAACCCAGAGACCAGAGGAATTGGGGAGAGATGGTTTCTACCTCAACCCGAGACCCCCGTAATGGGGGGGTTGAGGAAGGAGCCATGCTGGGGAGTCTCGAAGAGACCCACTTTGCTTCTTCTGTGATCGAAGAGTAAAATTTAGGTGTGCCTCCTATGCGACAGTAAGCAAAAACTGGTTAAGGCTATGGCCGGCCAGGGGTGTATACTGCAGAGGAGAAGCCACTGTTAATCTTTTTCAGATTATGCATAGTGTCACCTCCTAGTGGACACCAGCATAACACCCATGGTCCTGTGTCCCCCAATGAGGCAAAAGAGAAAAAAAATAAATAAATAAAAAGGTAGCCTGCTCATACCATCCTGCAAGATAGTCCTTGATAGAACCCTCCCACAGGCCCCGGCTACCCTCCCGCAGGCCCCGGTGTTTGTACAGCTTTGCAATTACGGACAACAAAGCCCTTGGTGAGTTATACTGATATAAAAAAAAAGGCAGTGGGGTCTTGAATTCTAAATTTCACTACCTGGACAGTAAATTTAGGTAGTACAAAAGGAAGCAATGGCCACGGAGTCACCTAACTCTCCATAGATCTGCATTGATACATCTCTTTCTATTCACTCTCATTCTGTGTGTCTGTCCTCACCAACGTTCTGCCATTACATTCATAAATTAATAAGACAGGAAAGGTTTAAGATAAAATAATATTCTGACAACGCCATTGAAGCTGATCATTTAGGGATCAGTTTCTAATATTCCTGTAGCTGCATGAAGAATCCTATAATTCGTTAGAAAAGAAGAGCTGCACTCACCGTGGTCTTCTTGAAGTGTTTATTATGATAAATCAGGTAACATGCAGGCGTTTGAGAAGATGTGTGCTACGTTCTAACAATTGTTTCGCCTCCAGGTAAGCTTCAACAGGTCCAAAATTGGACCTGTATGGGGCTCACCTGTAAGCATAACAATTGTCGTCCTTAGAACGTAGTACACACCTGCATGTTACCTGATTTATCGTAATGAACACTTCAAGAAGACCACGGTGAGTGCAGCTCTTCTTTTCTTACGAATTATACAGTACTTAGGCATTACATGGAGCCAATGCACCAGTAAAGGGTTAGTGGTTTTTCTGGTGTGGTCTTGAAAAGTCCCCAAACTCCCGGGAAGTGGTGCAGGTTTTTCTATGGTGGACTTGCATGGAGAATATGTTATTACACATTGGCTGGATGCACCAGGGCAAGGGCTGCTTTATTATAGCAGCTGCCTGTTCTGGCTTATAGAAGAGGGTCCTCCCTGTATAATGACAGGGCAGGGAATATAAAGCATTGTATAGCGCCCATTTATACCAATGGACTCTTACTGTAAGTAGAAAGGAAGAAAATCTGACACTTGTTCCTCTGTTCTTTGAACTTTATTGCACATGCAAAGCTCAAAGAACGGAGGAACAAGTGCCGGATTTTCTTCTTTGCTACTTGCATGTAAGTGGATGCCAGCCACTCATCCGTTGCACTATTGGAGCCCTGGGTTGATATAGGAAGAGTTCCTTTCCCCTTCCCTTTTGTATGTTTTACTCTTACTGTAAGGCATGTATAGCAGGAGCTTCTTGTAGCCAGTCTCCATTTGGACTAATAAATGAAGATCCTAATGAAGGGGATGCATGTCTTCTTTTTGGCAACACTTTTTACTATACAAACAAGTCCCTTATTTTTTAATTTAAAAAAATTATATAATAAATGTAGGTCAGTAATCCAGAATAGGGTTTTCCCTTGTGCTTTCTCTTGAATCCCAATCCCAATAATCAACGTCCGCCGCCTCAATGATACCCGACAGAGGAGTGTGCAGACCATGAAGAACGCGAGTGTCTAACACGACAAACAGTAATGTGTGATAAGTGCACATAGCACGTCCTCCTCCCGCTGACTTACCATGGTGGGCATCGCTGTGAAGTAAAAGGCCCGCATACGACGCATTTGCCTGAAGATGTACACGGCGTCCAAATGCTGCGCGCTGATCAGCTCCTGATGAAACTGCTCTACATCAGCCCAGTCCTTCAAGGATACACGAATCTGCACAAAATCAAAGGAGAAGGTCATAGCTTCAGTCCTTCATCATAAACACAACTGTGACCCTCTACCCTGTCCTGAAGAGGACTATACATCTCACCCAGTGTCACCTTTGGAGGCTCTGTAAAATCAGGCATTAATGTAGGAATGTGATTTATTGCTACATGTTTTGGAGTCTGACTCCTTTATCAGGCAGATCACTGATGCTCAATGCAGTTGTACATTGGTGATTTGCATGAGGAAGGAGTCAGTTTTGGCTTGACAAACCCTAAAAGGTGAGAACCTTATACCTATTACCTATTTAAACTTGTCACAGAGAAACCCTATGTGCGCCTTATTGTCTCTCGTAATTTTCTTCTGATATTGTATGAAAAGTCATGTTTGTGGATGGAAGTATGAACCAAATACAACCAGAGGTACAAATATCTCTCCGACACTAGTAAAAGGGGATGATGACATGAAGAAAAAGCTCCTGTATCCTCCCTCCCCCGGAGCACACGAGGATGTACAGGGGGAAGCATGGGAACATTAAGAAAAGCTCCGGGATCCTCCATCCCCCAAAGCAGAGAAACCTGTTACATGAGAAGGGATGATATTATGAAGGAAAGCTCCAGTATCTTCCTTTCCCTGGAGCACACAAGACTGTACAGGAGGAGAGGTAACATGATGAAAAGCTCCTGTATCCTCCTTTCCCCAGAGCACACACAGGCTGTACAAGAGGAGGGATGCTAACATGAAGAAAAGCTCCTGTATCCTCCTCCTCCAGAAGCACAGGAGGCTGTACAGGAGAAAGGATGATCTCACACAGACAAGCTTCTGTATCCTCCTTCCCTGGAGCACACAAGGATGTGCAGGAGGAGGGATGACAACTGTGATTTTATTTTTCCTAATGACACATTTGGTTCCCCTCCATGATTTACACTGCTCGATTACTGGGAACACACGTCCCTAGAGAGGTTCTTTTCCAGCGTCATCAGGATTTTAATCCCTCCATGAATAATCAAAACTCTCATTCATGGGGCAAAATGATTGTTAGGGTGCTTTCACGTCAGCGGTAAACGCTGATCGCGGCAGTTGCGGTGGAAAAAAACGCAACTGCCGCGATTACCGCATAACGGCTGCAGTTGTGGTTCACCTGAGGCAAGCCGCATACAATGTCTATGGAGCTTGCAGCAGGTGCGGCAAGTGCGGTGTAGTTGCGATTTCGGCACGGTGTGCCGCGTTTTTTTCGCGCCCGCACCTGCCGCAAGTACCGAAACCGCACTTGCCGCACACTTACCGCAAGCCCCATAGACATTGTATGGGGCTTGCCGCAGGTGAACCGCAACTGCGCCCGTTAAGCGGTAATTGCGGCAGTTGCGGGTTTTTTTCACCGCAACTGCCGCGATCAGCGTTTACCGCTGATGTGAAAGGGGCCTTAATCTTGCTTCAAAATCATTGCTCTCAGCAGCACATTGTCCAGTATAAACAGAACTTGTGCTCAGAGAACAATGACAGCAGGTGTGCACTGGAGAACAGATTACTAAATGACTGCTGAATGGACTCTGTAGCTGACCAGTGGTCCTTTAATGCCACTTATTGGTCAGTGTGAACACATCTTTAGCAGCAAGACCTTTCATCCGGCTCCTTAGTGTGGGGGTGATCAGATGAGCAACTGCTTCTCTTCTCACTCCTTTTCATGCGAAAAAATACCCCCATATATGACAGAGATCAAATACGCTCTCAGATAACCAAGGGGTTTCCAGTTAGATTTCAGTTGAAAAATAAAAACAAAAAATAAAACTATTCCTTACTCACCCTCCCCGGGTCCAACCTCGAGTCTCCACTGCTGCACCGGTGTCAGTTACTGTCACGTCAACAGCACTGCAGCCAATCAGTGAGATGCTCAGTGGCTGGTGCTGTCTATGTGGATAAAGCTGCCGAGCTCAGTGACTGGCTGCAGTGTGGCAGGTGGAGGGATGATAACATGAAGAAAAGCTCCTGTATACTCCATCTCCAGGAGCACACAAGGCTGTACAGGAGGAGGGATGATAACATGATGAAAAGCTCCTGTATCCTCCCTACTCTGGAGCACACAAGGCTGTACAGGAGGAAGGATGATAACATGAAGAAAAGCTCCTGTATCCTCCCTACCCTGGGGCACACAAGACTGTACAGGAGGAGGGATGATAACATGAAGAAAAGCTCCTGTATCCTCCCTACCCTGTGGCACACAAAGCTGTACAGGAGGATGATAACATGAAGAAAAGCTCCTGTATCCTCCTCCTCCAGGAGCACAGGAGGCTGTACAGGAGGAGGGATGATTACACGATGAAAAGCTCCTGTATCCTCCTCCTCCAGGAGACTGTACGAGAGGAGGGAGGATAACATGATGAAAAGCTCCTGTATCCTCCCTACCCCGGGGCACACAAGGCTGAACAGGAGGAGGGATGATAACATGATAAAAAGCTCCTATATTCAGTAATTAGCTGACATGATGCCAGTGCTGCAAACATTAACAGACCCTGGGAGCAGTGATGGATACCTAGCGATAGACCCAGGGAAGGTGAGTAAACCACAACTTGTGTGTTTTTGTTGGGGCACAAGGGTTTTCCAAAACCAAAATAACCTCTAAAGAGTCTTGCCCAGGACCCTATAACAGAGAGTGGTTACAAAAAGCTGCTCTTCCTCTGGGAAAGCCAGCACATTATTCCAGCAGCCCGTTGGGCTTCATTAGCCAGCCACTTCCCCCAATGATGACGAGCTTGTTGTCTGGATACTTGTTATAATGTGAAGTGGTTGCCCAAATCAAACCCCTAAGTAATGCTCAGGGAGGACGGTCATAGGTCAGATTATAAGAAGTCATAATAGGCAGCAGAGGCTAACCTGCTTGCTGATGGTTTCCAGGTGACAACAGAAGCCTCTGCGGTTAGTACATTGGTAAATTAATTTGCATTGGTGATCTAAGGGGGAAGGTTGAAGGCTTCTCCTTGTAGAGAGTGTAAGGAGACTTATAGGTCATACAATGCTCCTCTGGGAAAACAAAGATGCAAATAACCTCTTCAGAAGGACAAGGATTTCGTGTCTGGCTCCATCTATTGGATTGAACAATCCTATAAGTCAGTATTGGCCCTTTAACAAGCCTTACCACATGACTTAGGATAATAAGCCAAACCAGAAGCTCCATTTGCACGCTCGTGTTTCGGGTTGCTGCTTCTCCTCAGTGCAAAGTAAGAAACCAAATCTGATCTCATACTTTGCACTGAGGAGGGGCAACAACCCGAAACACTAGTCTGCAAATGGAGTTTCTGGTTTGGCTTATTATCCTAAGTCAGGTGACAAGGTTTGTTAAAGGGCCGATACTGACTTTTAAGATTGTTAGATCCAATAGATGGCGCCAGCGAGACAGAGATCAAATCCTTTTCCTTCGGAATAGGCAACATTCATATATATTTTGCACAGAAATCCATTGTAACTAAAAAAACAAACAAAATGGGCTCACAACCATATGGTCGCTGACTGCGGCCATGATACAGTGAAAAATAGTGTGAAGGCCTACAGCAATAACGATACCTTCTGCTTGGGCTGACAGAGCTGCGTGTTGTACAGTCCGTACAGCAAGTACATGGCACCGACGCGGATCTGGAATGTGTACGGTGGAAGGAAGTAGGCCGAGGCAACTGACAGCACGTCCCTTGTGAACCGGTTACACTCCAGACTCCTCATCCCACCGCTGCAAAACAAGGAAGACGTCATCAATGCACACAGACTAAAGCAGCATATATGAATAATATAAGGGTCTATTCAGCACAGAATTACAGAGCGGGGTCGGATCATACATACCTACGAGGCTGCCGAGTTCAGGTCTGGACATCAAGGTCCCTGCTCCAGGACATCCAAAAATGGCCTTATACATAGATATACTACAATCTATTTACCAGAATAAGTGTTTCTCTCCATCAGGATTCTGTCAGCACAATAGGAGCTAGAACTTCATTTTCCTTAATTCATAGCCTGTATTGCACCTGCCATTGTCCAATACTTTATTTGCCTAAACTGGAAGCCCAGCTCTAGGTTATCCCTATATGCAATCTGACTGACAATAAAGCAGGAGACAAAGACCCTTCCCCTTATCTTGTAATCAGTATCGGCATCGGTGCAGCTGGAGGTGGATTGCACTCGACAACAGGCAGCAGACACCTAGTCAGCACGCTGAAGTGATTTTTCATAACTAAAATTAAAACATCATGTTGTCTAGGTGATTTTCAGATTACCCATTTATCACAGGAGATGGTTTTTTACAATTTATCGATCATTAACATTTTCAGCCATTACTGAGATATTAACACTGTTTACAGATGGTTGCACTGGAGAGCGACCACCGCTGCTGGACATGTGCAGCGCTTACAAGCTTTTTCTTGTTTTGAGGCTGCAGCGCAGTGTTACCTCCTGATCTCGGCCGGCAGAGGTGGTCGGTCTCCTAGATAGCGAGCTATAAACAAAAGGAGAAAAGTGTTAATATCTTAAGAACGGCGGCAAATTATAACAAACCGTAACCTGCAAAATTGCTCATTTTTACAAGAGCTGACAATATCCATCCACGAAAATGAGAATAACCCCACAGGTAACCTTGTTTCTGTTTACCCAGGTTGTCTTATATTTTACAGATATACAAAAAAACATCATTCGCTGCAAAGGGCTTTTTTCATGGCAGAGTCTCCCTTTATCATCCTGTCTTCCACACATGGCTCCCTGACTCATTAGTTATCCTTTTCATGACATAATATCCAATAAACTATCATTTACATAAGTGAGCGTTTCCCTTCATCAGCATTCTGACAGCACTATAGGAGCTGGAACTTCAGTTCCCTTAATTCATAGCTTGCATTACATCCCCCCACGTAGTTCTGAAGTGTCGTTCAGCCATGACTTACTAGAATATGGTGTGGAATTTGAGGTCTTTCCATATTGATAAAAAGTCTTCAAAACGCACGCTGTCTGTACCCTGGAAGAAACTCAGGAAGGTCTCGCAGTCTTCTTTAATGCCTGGAAAACTCATGCTGGGGGCTTTTTAAAGTGGAAGGAAATGAAAAAGAAATGATGATTTGAGCAATTGGACAACCCCTGTAACTACATACAGACCACCCATACACTACAAGAGTCCATTAAACGACCCCTGTAACTACATACAGATCACCCATACACTACAAGAGTCCAGGCAGACTGCGGCAGAGTAAGGCCGGCTTCACACCATGGTTTTTGTCTATCAGGTTGGATCCTGTTTTTTGCAGGATCCACCGGACAGAACCTGACAGCACTGGATAAGCACTGGAGGAGCACAAAGTGTGTCCAAATATGCCCTCCGCTCCTGTTTTTTGCAGGATTCGTTTCTCTGCTGCTGAAGTCTGCCTGTGTCTGCTCTGCCGCTGTCCAAGGTGCTGAATTTACAGCCTGCGCATTAAATACTGCTGTCCATGGTGCTGAAAGGATTTCTTTCAGCAAGGATTTCTGAGCAAGCTGTGTTGGGGGGAAAAAAAACAAGATCCGGGAAACGATCCGATTTTTTCCCGGATCCAGCGCCCATAGACGTCCATGTTATGGGCGCCGGATTGCCCCGGTTTCGTTTCCGTCTGGTTTTTGCACCAGAGCCAAAAAATGATGCAGGCTAATGTTTTGGGGACGGGAAAAAAAAAAAAAAGACAACATCGGATCACACACAAAATACACAAAACTGGATGGCCAAATAGGAAGAATCCGGCACAGTAGGAATACATGGGAGGCAAAACCAGATCAGGTTATGTCCGGTTCAAACCGGACACAACCTGATGCTGGAAACTGTGGTGTGAAGCCAGCCTAAGCTGGTTGCACAGAATTGAATCGTAGTAAAAGGCTGAGGCATGGTTTACCTCAATTGCTGTTTCTAGCCTCCTCCTGCTACTCCATAATACACAGGAACCCATCATACATTACTTACCATGAAGTGACAGACACCAGTGAGGCAGCAGCTCAGGTTTGCCCTGTATTTATGAGGCCACTTTCACATGCATTTTTTTTTTTAATCCAGCGTAGATCCGTCTCTTATTTTTTTTTATAGCCGGTATACAAACGGGATCTGATGTGTGCCCTTTGATTTTTAATGATCACTCTGGCACTTTCTTTTGCATCCGGATGCTGCTAGATCCAGCCAAAACCGTTTTAACTGAACCCCAAAAATGGAACATGTAGTGTTTTTGGGCTTGGTAAAAATTACTTTCGACCGGATCCGGCATACTGCGGCATGATTTATAATGTGTGTCAATGGGTGCCAGATCCGGTTAAACCGAATCCAGCATGTCTACTGAGCATGCGCGGTAACATCACATGAAAAGTTCCTGAATGTTGGGGCACAGACACTGAACAGGGACTTCACTGAGCAGTCTGTGATTAAAGCATTATACTCACCGGTCTCCCCGCTGCATTCACCTCTGGGTCCCGCTCATTAGTCTCATGTAATAATCACTGCATTGGCTGTTGAACAGCCAATCACATAAGCCTGTGACAACGTCTGTGATTGGCTGTTGTGCCCCACCTACTGCGCCAGCAACTAATCAATCACACACACTATTGGTGGGGCACAGCAGCCAATCACATACACGGTCGCAGTCAATGGGAGTCTGTGATTGACTGTTCAGCAGCCAATGCTGTGCATAGTACATGAGGATCAACAGCCAATCACAGGCGCTGTCACAGAGACTGGGCTTCTGTGATTGGTTATTCAGCAGCCAATGCAGTGAATATTACAGAGACTGGGCTTCTGTGATTGGCTGTTCAGCAGGCAGTGCAAAGCAGATCCAGAAGTTGACTACAGCGGCAAGACAGGTGGGTATAATGCTTTAATCACACTCAGGTGTTTGTACGGCCCCCAACAGGCAAACGGATCCGGACAATACCGGATGGTACTGGATGCAGCCAGATGAAACCATACCAGTATTATAATGGAACCAGCATGCGGATCTGGTATAATATTGATACGGTTTCATCCAGCTTAAAGAAGACCTGTCACCCCCCCTGCTGCATGCCAATCTAAATGCTGCACTGAATGCAGCATGTGTCTGTGTGCTGTGTACTCAGAGATATAGCCTTTGTAAAACTCACTGCTAGAAGTCAGGAGGGCATTCCCTGTGTCTAGAGTCAGCTTGATTCTTGGTGACCATTCCCGCCCCCTACCTCTCTGTGCCGCCTCCTTCCATCTACTCGCAGCCTCCCTCATGTCTCTTGATCCATCCTCACCTGCGCCTCCTTGTGCTCCTTGACGCAGAGCGAGGTCTTGTTTGTTTTCGGCCCGCGCGCCTGTCCTGCCTCCTGCCTCAGCGCCTTCGCCTGCCCTGCTCCGCGTTATACAGTATACATAGAGCAGGGCGGGAATCTGGCGCTTGCGCAGTATCTCTCCACCCTAAGTTGCACACTCAGTTTTCCTGTATATTTTAGTCACTTTTTGCTCAAACTACTGAGAAAACAAAGCCCTGACCTCATCTGACTGCAACCTCCGTCCAGCTGAGACAAGCAGTGATGGGAATGGCTGATTATCTACTGGTGGAAATGAAATATTTAATAAGGAGAAAAAAAAAATATTTAAGTTAAAATTTACCTGGTAAAGCTGCTCATCCGGTAATGAAGGAGATCATCATGGTGGACACAAATCTCAAGCAAAATTAAACAATGCCGAGGATGCAAAACCACACCCCAAAATCAGCTGCAAGAAAAAATGATCAAAACATAATTATTAGCAAGAAAAAGCCAAACAGTCGATACATACTGATATTGAGCGTCTGCAAATAAGACGTTGTACAGATTACACAATGGACGTTTGTAAACCCCTATGCTGTGTGCAAAGAAAGCCACAAAGTAGTCACGTGATATATTTAAAGGGGGTGTCCGCTTTCTTTTTCCCCACTTCACACATGTTGGTGATAAAAATCATCTTTGCAATTGGATTTGATTACAATTTTGCTCATTTACCCTCTACAGCCTCAGTGTGCTGCACCGTCTATTGCTTGCTGCAGAACGAGTTAACTGGAAATCCTTCAGTGAGTTTGTGATTCTTTTACCTATCATTCCTGAGCTCCTCTCAGCTGATTTATGACCACAGAGCTGAATCTTTGTTTCCCATCACACTCAACTTTGATGTGGTCATAAATTAGTTGAGAGGAGCCCAGAAAAAGAAATGTAGAAGAGCTAGAAACTCCCCATCAGACAGCTGACTGATTCTCAGTTACCTCTCATTGTAGCCAAGAATTACAGTGTAACACAGTGCTGCATTGTGTGGGAGGGAATTATACCATGGGGAAGGGGGGGACACAGTGAGGACCTTATACTGTGTGTATGGGGGGACGACGACAGTGAGGCTGGGTCATACCTTGTAGGTGTGCTGTATTGTGTGAGGGGGAATTACACTATAAGGTTCTCACTGCCTCCCCTGCATAATGTGTGTGTGGGGAGAGTGGGACAGTGAGAGTGGGTTATGGTGGGTGTACTGTATTGTGTGGAGGGGCATTACACCATGAGGGGGGATAGTAAGGACCTTATACTGTGTGGGGGCACAGTGAGGGGGGTATACCTTGTGGGTGTGCTGTAGTGTGTAGAGAGGGCATTACACTATGAGGGGGGTAGTGGGGGGTTACACCTTGTGGGTGTGCTGTATTGTGTGGAGGGGCATTACACTATCAGGGGGGGTAGTGGGGGGTTACACCTTGTGGGTGTGCTGTATTGTGTGGAGGGGCATTACACTATCAGGGGGGGTAGTGGGGGGTTACACCTTGTGGGTGTGCTGTATTGTGTGGAGGGGCATTACACTATCAGGGGGGGTAGTGGGGGGTTACACCTTGTGGGCGTGCTGCATTGTGTGGAGGGGTATTACACTATGAGGGGGGTCAGTGGGGGGTTACACCTTCCAGGTGTGCTGTATTGTGTGGCGGGGCATTACATGAGGGGTGGGGGGAGAAGTGGGGGGTTACACCCTGTGGGTATGTATTGTGTGGAGGAGCATTACACTATGAGGGGCGGGAGATTATACTTTGTGGGTGTGCTGTATTGTGTGGTGAGGCATTACATGGGGGGGCTGACAGTAAGCACCCTATACTGTGTGGGGGTGCTGTATTGTGTGGAGGACCCTATACTGTGTGGGGGTGCTGTATTGTGTGGAGGACCCTATACTGTGTGGGGGTGCTGTATGGTGTGGAGGACCCTATACTGTGTGGGGGTGCTGTATGGTGTGGAGGACCCTATACTGTGTGGGGGGAGCAGTATAGTGTGAAGGACCCTATACTGTGTGGGGATGCTGTATGGTGTGGAGGACCCTATACTGTGTGGGGGTGCTGTATGGTGTGGAGGACCCTATACTGTGTGGGGGTGCTGTATGGTGTGGAGGACCCTATACTGTGTGGGGGTGCTGTATTGTGTGGAGGACCCTATACTGTGTGGGGGTGCTGTATGGTGTGGAGGACCCTATACTGTGTGGGGGTGCTGTATGGTGTGGAGGACCCTATACTGTGTGGGGGCGCTGTATGGTGTGGAGGACCCTATACTGTGTGGGGGCGCTGTATGGTGTGGAGGACCCTATACTGTGTGGGGGCGCTGTATGGTGTGGAGGACCCTATACTGTGTGGGGGGAGCAGTATAGTGTGAAGGACCCTATACTGTGTGGGGATGCTGTATGGTGTGGAGGACCCTATACTGTGTGGGGATGCTGTATGGTGTGGAGGACCCTATACTGTGTGGGGGTGCTGTATGGTGTGGAGGACCCTATACTGTGTGGGGGTGCTGTATGGTGTGGAGGACCCTATACTGTGTGGGGGTGCTGTATGGTGTGGAGGACCCTATACTGTGTGGGGGTGCTGTATGGTGTGGAGGACCCTATACTGTGTGGGGGCGCTGTATGGTGTGGAGGACCCTATACTGTGTGGGGGCGCTGTATGGTGTGGAGGACCCTATACTGTGTGGGGGCGCTGTATGGTGTGGAGGACCCTATACTGTGTGGGGGCGCTGTATGGTGTGGAGGACCCTATACTGTGTGGGGGCGCTGTATGGTGTGGAGGACCCTATACTGTGTGGGGGTGCTGTATGGTGTGGAGGACCCTATACTGTGTGGGGGTGCTGTATGGTGTGGAGGACCCTATACTGTGTGGGGGCGCTGTATGGTGTGGAGGACCCTATACTGTGTGGGGGCGCTGTATGGTGTGGAGGACCCTATACTGTGTGGGGGCGCTGTATGGTGTGGAGGACCCTATACTGTGTGGGGGCGCTGTATGGTGTGGAGGACCCTATACTGTGTGGGGGCGCTGTATGGTGTGGAGGACCCTATACTGTGTGGGGGCGCTGTATGGTGTGGAGGACCCTATACTGTGTGGGGGCGCTGTATGGTGTGGAGGAGCCTATACTGTGTGGGGGCGCTGTATGGTGTGGAGGAGCCTATACTGTGTGGGGGCGCTGTATGGTGTGGAGGAGCCTATACTGTGTGGGGGCGCTGTATGGTGTGGAGGAGCCTATACTGTGTGGGGGCGCTGTATGGTGTGGAGGAGCCTATACTGTGTGGGGGCGCTGTATGGTGTGGAGGACCCTATACTGTGTGGGGGTGCTGTATGGTGCGGAGGACTCTATACTGTGTGGGGGGTGCAGTATGGTGCGGAGGAGCCTATACTGTGTGGGGGCGCTGTATGGGGTGGGAGGAGCCTTTACTGTGTGGGGGTGCTGTATGGTGTGGAGGAGCCTATACTGTGTGGGGGTGCTGTATGGGTGGAGGAGCCTATACTGTGTGGGGGTGCAGTATGGTGCGGAGGAGCCTATACTGTGTGGGGGTGCTGTATGGTGCGGAGGAGCCTATACTGTGTGGGGGCGCTGTATGGTGTGGAGGACCCTATACTGTGTGGGGGCGCTGTATGGTGTGGAGGACCCTATACTGTGTGGGGGCGCTGTATGGTGTGGAGGACCCTATAATGTGTGGGGGCGCTGTATGGTGTGGAGGACCCTATACTGTGTGGGGGCGCTGTGTATGGTGTGGTGATGGGAGGACCCTATACTGTGTGGGGGCGCTGTATGGTGTGGAGGACCCTATACTGTGTGGGGGTGCTGTATGGTGTGGAGGAGCCTATACTGTGTGGGGGTGCTGTATGGTGTGGAGGACCCTATACTGTGTGGGGGTGCTGTATGGTGTGGAGGACCCTATACTGTGTGGGGGTGCTGCAGTGAGTGTGAGGGTGGCAGGGTGCACAGTAAGGCTGAGACAAGTGTTCCTGATTATCAGCAGTGTGCGGCACTTCCTGTCCTGCGCAGTGGTGTCCCAGGCCAGTACACAGGGGGGCGCTGTTGCCGGCAGTGTACAGTGGGGTGTCTGTACAGGTCACACAGTGTCAGGCAGTGAGCGCACACAGCACTACACACAGGCCTCACTGCAGTCACGTGACACACTCTTCACACACCTGGACTGACACTCACCGGACTCCGTAGCTCGCAGGAAGCAATGAGATGTGACGTCATCGTACTGATACGCTGTACGTGCGCGCCCTCGTCTCAAACAGCACGTCGGCGCGTCTCACTAAACCGGAAGTGTGCTATGTGTTCCCTTTTCCGGCTACTACAGAGGCAGTCACAAGTGTGTTCCGGATATCAGTGTCGCTGCAGTGTGTGTACCCGGAGCTGGTGGCGGTGCACACACTATGGTTACCTGGAGATGTGGGGGTACACCCAGTGCAGGCAGCCCCAGTGTGACAGGATCATTATTGAAGTCTATGAGAATTCTGAAGAGCCCTGTATTATTTCTTGCGTTTTTGGTGCAGCTTTTGCTTACATTATGGGCAGCTTCCCTAAGGCCTCGTGCACACGTTCAGTATTTGATGAGTTTTTTACCTCAGGATTTGTAGACAAAACCAGGAGTGGAGCAATCAGAGGAAGGTACCGCCACACCTGGACACCTCACCAGCGATTACATAGGCGATGTAGGGGCGAGGCCTATCGCAGGCGACAGCGCCGGGGCGTCACCTAATGTAAAGGGACGCCTTAGAGTGGTGGCCTGGTTTCGCAGCACTGCTGTAATACATGGGGGGGTACACATCGCCCCATGTAACCTGGCGATCGGCGATGTTACAGGCGATGCGAGCCATAGGCTCCCCATGTTACAGGACACCCCAGCGGCGATGTCGCCTGTAACGTCGCCGATGCATCGCTGCATGTAAACACGCGACAGCAACGCTGGCGGGGCGCCAGAAACGTGCGCATCCCCGTGCGTCGCCGGTGATAACTCCGGGCCTCCGGCGATGAGGATAGGTGTGACGGTACCCGAAAAGTCTAATGGGGACGTCACACGCGTCAATATCACGTGCAATCGTACGAGCGATGTAATTTTAGCATATCGCTTGATCGCAGCCCAATTATCGCAACTGAGTTGTCAGACAGATAGCGGCTGTCCGGTCAGATGCAAGTGCGATCCAGCGACCAATTATTTTAGTCGTCTGTCTAGCGTCACACTGCAGCTTTCACAACTGTTGAGTCAATATGGGCGTAAACAATCAGAACCATGGAAAATAGGCGTTCCATAGTTGTGTGGATGACACCTCCTCCTCACGCTATGATTGGTGTTCGTTACTGCGTTGCTATTGGTTCTCCCTGCGCTCCTACCATAATATATATATTCCGCACAGTCACTCATTGCGCTGAACTAATTCGTTGCACCATGTGCCTTGTGCGATAGAAAAGCATCACACTGTAGCGTCTTCATTTGTGCTCATTATTATGTCGGCCTCTGTGTATGTTGTAAAGATGGCTGCAATGTGAAGCCACACACTATATGGCAGACGCCATATATTAAATTCACAATATTGAGCACCAATACGAACGCAGATGAAACCTCTAATCGGTTTTACGATGCGCACAGGCACACCCCTCACCGCCTATTAAAAGATTAGCTGCATCGCACGCAATCATGAACCCGGTCGTTATATAGAAAAAACACTGGACGATCGGTTTTTGGTCTGGTTCAAAAACCTGCAACCTGCGATCAGGTGAATGATCGATGATCGGATCGCGCTGTCACACGCTACAATGTGGATTGAGCGTCGTTTGTGCGATGACAAATCTTGGTTGCATAAGCGATATTGCCGCGTGTGACGTTCCCATAATAGAAACACGTCACCACTTCTGTATTTAATCATCCACTCCTAGTTTTGGCTACAAATCCTGAGGGAAAAATACTCAAGTACTCAACGTGTGCACGTGGCCTTACTGATCCGTTTTTACGGCGTTTTTCAGCCCTCCAGTCATTGCCTTCATTTTATAACACACGGAGAAAAGAACCAGATGCGTCGTCTGTGCGTTGTCTGCAAGAGGATGCGTATTTGGTGCAATGTTTCTGCAGCAGATACACAGTGTCGGCAGTGAGGAGCGAGGACTGGCTGGAGAGGCTGCTCCATACTGATATATAGTTGTGGAATAGCTTGTTTATAGGAAAACCTTGTGCACTGAGCAATTGGTCCTAGTCGGCTGGGGGGGGGGGGTGTAACAGGCCGCTCGGGGGACGGACGGCTTGTGGAGAATATATGGCTCGGTGGGGGGGGGGGGGACACGCAGAGCTCAGGGAGAATATACGGCTCCTTGGGGGACAGTTGGCTCGGGGAGAATATATGGCTTTGGGGGGGTGTGGGGGGGGGAGTCGCACAGCTCGGGGAGAACATATGGCTCATGGGTGTATGGACGGCTCGGGGAGAAAATATGGCTCGGGCAGGACCGACAACTCGTGG
>JARQOC010000012.1:25934848-26074800 GCA_033576535.1 Allobates femoralis
TCTGTATAATGTAAAAAATACCTTTTATTATTATGCTCACCTGTGGGTGCTCTAATCTGAGCTGTCCCCCTGGCTTGCAAACGCCATCCACTTTCGCCGCATTGTGTGGATGACTAAATCACAGAAAAACAGTATACCAATGTCTAAAAATACTTTGCTATAAAAAATAAAAGTAAAAACCAAGTGCTAGTGAAAAAAGTGTTAATAACAGGGTACTTAGTTAATACTTTTTTTGCAAAAAATGTATACGAAGTTGTTCTACCGCCGTCAAGGTGACCCATATCAGAACGATCTCTAACCTACCTTATTTAACACCCGATCCTGTATATAAAAATCTCAATGGATTCAGGGTGCAGAAGGATTCAAATCCCATGATGGGACAAGTCTTTCGGCGGTCTTACAGACCTATTCACTTTGTGCCTTTGCTCAGCTGTATGTATCTATTTAGTCTGTTGTTAAGCAAGATAGGGAGTGCACCACCTCTTCCTTACTGAGCCAAGCATATAAAGTGCTGTATGCTGCTCTGTGCCCATCATGGGACTTTGACCCTTCTGCACCCTGAATCCATTGAGATTTTTATATGCAGGATCAGGTTCCGGAGTGTGAATATAGCAGACGATGTAGAGTGATCGGTGTCACCCACTGAGTAAATTCTCCCAGTCACAGACACCCACCCTAGAACGACAGAAGACATCGTGCCGGCATGTGTGGCCTGGTCCACGTATAATGTTTATTGATGGCATAAAAACAATACATTTAGTGTTAGATCCAACCACAAACAGCAAAAAAGAGAAGATGGAAACAAAACAAAAAAAATTATTTTCTTTTGCACAGTCTGCGACATACAATCACACGGGGCAGATGTTACAACTACGACATCTCCTAAATAAAAAATTCTAAATATTTTTTTTTTTTTTTTTTTACTAACTGGACTTCATGTAAAGTTCAAAAGAGGTTAAAAAAAAAGTGCTTAATCAAATACCAAGAACACTTGATGTCTGATGCCGCCCGCTCTGCGATACACAATTCTGTATATTTTTCTCTTATTTTAATAATTATTTTATTTACGTGAGCTTGAATTTCTACAACGAAGTGGGCGCTAAACTATTCATTAAAAAAATTGCCATGGAGTCTTTACAACTACAAGCAGGAATATTCTTTATTCAGAGCGGGTCCATACGATCTGCTACATTTAAGAGTCTCTTTCCAAGAGATTTTTTTTTTAACTACATAAATCTACCTAATTTTCCAAAGGAAAAAAAAAAAAACAAACTTGTGGTGATTACATGTCTAGCTTTATTTTAGTTATGTTTGTTAATCTTCTGCCGTAGCCGCTGTGTTCCAACACGTTGAAGTCTACGTTACAACATGCGGGAACGATGGGAACGACGTCAGGCCTTAACATGATTTTTTTTTTTACATTTTTTTAATTTTTTTTTGCTTTTTTCTATTTTTTTCCAATTGTTTTTTTTACACAGTAGAAACTAAAAAAAAAACAAAAAAAAAACACAAATAAAATAAAATATATAAACTAAAACTTTAAAAATGCATAATATATATTGCATGAAGAACCTGCTGGTATTTTATTTTTTTTATTTTATTATTTTTTTTCATTTTCTTAAGAAAATATAGATTGTGCGATTGTGACTACAATGCACCGCTGGCAAAGCATTGTTTTCTGTGCATGATAACGTAGGAGGAGGTCACCACGGTGTGGAGATGGGGTAAAGAGCAAAAAAAAAAAAAAAAAAAACTTTAATGGAATAAGAAAGGAACAGATGAGGGGAGAGGAAAAAAAATTGCAGTTTTGGGTTTGATGCAATATTGGTTGTGATGCATATATGTATTGGTATAAATGGAGCTGGAGAAGATTCCTTCTGGTAAAGAAGACAAATAAAAATAGAAAAGACGACAGCCGAGTGGAGCAGAGATGGAGCTAACTGAAGTGGTGCGGGATTGTAGACAGGCTATTAGATCTAGAAAATATAAATACACTGCGCTTTGGGTGGAGAAGTGTCCAAAAGTGGGGAAAGCGGGGGATCAGTTAGCTTGATCGAGGGCTTTTAATAACTCCTCTCCCTGCAGCAGGTTTCTGTTTCCTTGGATGGGGGCGTTCACTTCACAGTCATAACTGGTCAGCTGGGGAAGTCCGGTGCCATCCAAAGACTGCCCGAGCAAGCGACTGGCCATGTCTGGAATGAAAAAAGTTCACAGGTAAGACAAGCACAATGCTAAACTTTCCCCAAAAAAGAAAAAAAAAAGCAAGTATTGATCATTAACAGCTCACTGATGTGTATGGGGCGGGGGGAGGGGGGTTAAGGGGATCCTGACTCATCTCCCAACAGGCTCGGGCATGCTGAAATTCCTAAAAGTCGATCCTTTTGTTCGCAGAGAAAAGAAGTTAAGGTACCGTTACATGACACAGTATTGCTAGGCAATTTCACTGGCTATTTGCTGGTTGCAGTGAAATATAGACACATTATTACATTTGTACATGGCAACAAAATAGAACAATGTGTCTGATTTCACTGCAACCACGAATTGCCTGGCAATATTGCATCGTGTAACGGTACCCTTACTGTAGCAGAGTCATCAGACAATGAGTTTTGCTTCTCTCCCCATTCGGGACCAAACAAAAGCATGAATGAACGCCGCAGTTAGCGCTCACGCACATGAAAGAGATGCGAATGAATGCCTGGCTAACAGTTATCTCATGTGGGTGTCTACACACATTGGGCAAGTTCTTTAGTTCCGCTTCTGAGAAAGCTGGGTGATGGCCAATAAGGCTGCCAAAGATTTAAAAGTGAGGGTTGTCATATAGGAAACTAATTACCTTATTTTTTAACTGTAAGACACACTTTTTTTTGGGGGTGCACTTATAGTCCGGATGTAGCTTACCAAGGGACATGACTGCGATGGAGCGGGTCACAGGAGGCAGGGTTGCAACTGCAGGAAGCCAGATGCATGAGTGTGGCGACACTGCGGGCAACAGGCTAATAGAAGGGAGTGTCGTGGCACAGCACAAGGCAAGTGCCATTGATCTCTCGGCGATGGACTTAAGGAAAATAGCTGCCGTGGTGACGCATGTGCAGATTGAGATCCCAGCTCTCCCAAGACCTCAATCTGCCCATGTGCAGCCTCAAACACAATGGACTTCAGGAAAATGGCTGCAGAGGAGCGCATGCCCTGATTGGGATCTCAGAAAACCGGGATCTCAATTTGTGTATGCCCTGCCTCAGCAGCCATTTTCCTGAAGTCCATCACGTCCACCACCAGGAGATCAATGGCACTTGTCTCACGCCACTGCAACATCCCCTCCTCCGAGCCCACAGCATCACCCCACTGGTGCCATCACTGACTACCTGCAGTGGCGACCATGCCTCCTGTGACCCCGGCCACACCACCACTGCCCCCTCATCAACGGTAAGCTACATTTGGACTAAAGACATACCCCCATTTTAACATTAAAAATGATTTTATTTCATTTGTGCATATGATCTGAACCAAAAAATACAGTAGTCATATCTGCATAATCATGCAGTAGCATAAAAAGAGGAGATAGATCACTTCCCAGGACTCTGTCTATTACATATCATATTGATTGTCATCTAGCTTTCTTAAATGTTATATGTGCCCACTTATTGAGCTTCTCCTTACAATAAGCTGTAAAAAACTGACACAATATAAAAGAGGAGGTAAGATAAAAGGGTATGTCCATATGGTTAATAAACTAAACAAATGAAATAACACACAGAAAAATCTAAGATTTGTTGTTCTGCAGATTTCACTCTGCATTGGGTTTATAATGCAGATTGCAGCGTTTGCAAAGTGAAATCTCGATTTCTGTACATATTTGCTACTTCCTATAATACGCTGAAGATTCTCTGCAGGGCTGCCACTAGGAATTTCAGCGACCCTGACTGCCAAAAATTATGGGGCTTCCCTGAGACTCCGCCCAGCCTCCCCCCCAAACATACATTATATTGATAGTGAAAAATTGGAACAGCACCAAAAAATTCTCAATTTAAGTGCACAGCATTTCCAACCAGCAATCCAATGGTTCCTTACAACAGAGTAAAAAATGGAAAAAACAGCACAAAAAAAAATATAGAAAAAAGTGGACTTTATTGCCCAATGCATGGCCACGCCATTGGGCAATAAAGTCCATTTTTCTATATTTTTGTGCTGATTTTCTTTTTTACACTCTCTCTCTCTATAGTGCACCCCATAGTCCTCCACATAGCATATTGCACCCTCATAGTCCTCCAAATTATATTGCACATTACATATTTTTTAATCATGAGTACACTGGTGGGAAACTAAGTAAATAGTCAACTCTCTTCTCACTGCTCTGGTGTCCGCAGCATCTGCTCTGCACATCTCAGCACAAGAGGCGCTCAGTGATGACATCATCGTGCCGTGCTGAGCTGCAGGGGGCAGACAGTGACGGCCGGGACTCGGGAGAAGAAAGCTGCTTCACCCTCCCCGCCCGATTTAATGGCCATTCCCCCTGCAGCCAGGCCTGGGGGCCCCTGACTCCAGGAAGAGCTGTAAGCCCCTAGTGGCAGCCTGGATTCTCTGCCCTGATATTTCCCGACAAAAGTATCCAGTGTGAACATAGGACATGCCCCTACAATGATTTCTTTACACAAGCTGTGATGTTTTGGTGATGAGATCCTATAAAACATACCTGTGGACAACAAGATGATTGTTCTCTGTTCAGCTCCAGACGGCCGTTCGAGGTCGGTCGCTTAACCCCGTTTCCATAGCGGAGAGTTCGGCCCTGGGTCCACGGTCGTTTGAAATAAAGTCCCCTGAATTTGGGGGGAAAAAAGTAGTAAGTGATGATTGCTGTGCTCATCTGTACTGTCCAGGACGTCTACAACACAGGCACTGCTGACCTAATGGGAGATAGAAGGACTTACAATTCCCACTGCTTGAAACAACGAGCCATCGTTTTCCTATTTTCCGTTTTCTCTGGGCATTATGTAACGCTATCATCTTCGGATTGACGTCCTCATCAAGGGGTGTAGATCTGGGGAAAAAGCAAGAGAAATGTGTTAGTAGACGTTTCCCAAACATGCAGACATACAATTCGACGGGCACCATACCTAACACCAACTGCCATCACTATCATTAACACTATCTCAGGCACGCAAGCTGCAGAAATCAGCAGACCGGTCTAATGTGTTAAGGCTACCAAGTACTCATTACAATAATTACCTTTTACTTAAAGGACTTTGTAGATTTGGAGTTCCCGGCGGGATCTGTCTGTCTTTTCCGACGTCTTGTCCGTTCTTACAGGAGAACTTGTGCGACTGTGGCTAGCGCTGTACGGTGAGGAGGGGCACTGTGAACCTCCTTAATCACCTGGACAGGGGACTGCACAATGATGGTGGTGGGGTCACTCATCGCCTCGGTGGTGATTGGCTTTAGATCAGTGGTGGTGGATGTGATGGAGGGCTGGAACTGATTGGTCATGTGTCCTAAAGGTTGGGGGGGGCCCGACTCGCTCTCCAAGGAGGAAATTTGATCAAAGCATCTCAGCTGGAAGTCATCGTCCATTGGGATATAAGGAGCCAACATTTCCAGGTCCAAATCTGTTTCCTGAAGATAGAAAGAGCATTGTCGGTATCTGCTGAGATGCACGAGTTTGCTTGGTTTTTCTATGGCTCAGCAAAAAAAATATAGGGGCTGCAGCAACGAAAGAGAATTATGAAGAAATTCTTATACTGGACAATGAATTTTGGAAAAACTCTAGAATTTAATTGTACAGGGATAAATTCGATCATTTCTAGTCACTGACAGACTCCCACCATTCCCTGTCAGTCCATGTTAAGATTTTGTAATTTCACAGTTCTTACACTTTAGTACCCGCTTTGTAAATCGCCCAATAAGCTCATAATTCCTCCTCCTTGAAGTGCGGGTCTGCAGGACAGATAAAATCACCATAATAACAGTACATGGCAAGCCAAGGACATACAAACCTGTGTGGAGAATGGGGTCTTCGATTCTGTGTCTATTGCAAAGAGTTTCTCCACCAAATCCATCTTGAACGCCCTTGAAATTTCACTGTCCACATCGAAAGCAATACTCTGCGGGTTGAACCGGCTGCAGGAAGGGAAAAAAGGAAGTTATGTGTCAAAATTCTGAAGGTGAATCCTATTCATGAGCCCCATCACATCACTACACATGTCATCTGTTGCAGGGGATCCGAGGACGGGGGCCCGCGACAGGAGGGCCGAGGAGCGGGGCGGTGACACGAGGCAGGCTGGGCTTTTTGAAAAAAGTTTTTTTTTTTTACTCGACAACCTTAAACCCCTAAATTCCATTTTTCAGACACCATCTTAGCAAAAGACAGAGGAGAGTGGTGCAGTAGTTGTGGGGTGGATACAGGAGCCATAGGTCTTTCCAGATTAGTAGATAAAGAATATGATGGACCAAAGATTTCCTTGCTACGCGCAGTATTGTCCGTACCTCTGTGGAGCTCTGGCTGCTGATGTCTGAGGGCTGGATGGTTTGGAGAGTTGAGGCATGGTGAATGCCACCAGCTCCAGCTGTTTCTGAGCTGGACTCCATCTTTTATCACCACCTCTCTATTAAGTGCGGGGTCACGTTGCTGGGGCAGAGGCTTTGGCTTCTCTGGCGATGGGATGGGGGATACCAAAAATGTTCTCTGGTGCTTACTGGTCGGATGGAGCATGACGTCATTATACAAAGGAACCTCAAATTGCTGCTCAGAATCTAATGAAAAAAAATACACAAAGATATCAGACTCTATAAGGGATAGAAAATACCTACAACAGCCCAGTGAGGACCTGTCCAGTGCACCGAACACCCACCGCTAAGAGAAGTTCAGTGCAATGATCTCATCTCCTGCGTCCGGAGCAAGAACAGTCAGGGACTCCGGCTCCTTCTTCAATTCATCGAACAAACTGCTGGACATATTGTCATCTTTGTCCAGGTCAAGAAGATGCAGGCATTTTTTATGTCGGCAGACTCCGGAGGTGCCAGGACGACTCTGTCTGGCCAATGGATAGTATCAGCTCTTTCTCTACAATGGCACTGGTAAAATAAAGAAGCAATGCAATTAACAAGTCATATGGGTGAAGAACAAAGAAAAACCGCTATCGAGTCTCAACCTGGACACAGTAATCTGCCAAAATACACTGCTCTTAAAAGGGTTGTCCAGGGAATAGAAAAGGAAAGTAAATATGGTGGTCCTGTGGTCTTTCCTGTTGGCAGAGGTTGGTGGCAGCATTACTAGATTTTAATATGCCTGATTACTATGTAACAGCTGGAGATAGATGACTACTAGAAGCCTGGCAGCAGACCAATCACTTTTCTTCATCGTAATAAAGATGCAGATTTTATGAGGGGACCAGGAAAGATGGAAGTTGACTGAACAAAAAGCAAATGAGTGACAACCATCTTCCCCTCACTTAGCAGTGCTGAGTTTGTCATTGGCCATTACCTTTGTGAGATAGGTAAATAACCATGACCCATTATGGCATCATGATGACAAACTCCACTCTGCTACATCTGCTCGTAATTGAAGACGACCGTGAGATCACAATGGCCCAGCAGGAGCTTACCTCAATACGTAGTTGACGCACACAATGCACTGAGGTTGGGAGTTCTTGGTGTTGTAGATCACATGTGGCTTGTGTCTCCACCCAGACAAAGCCCCCTTTCTTGGCTAGCATTCTGTACTGTCCTGTAGTCACTTGTCCCTTTGTGAACACTAAATGAAGAGCAGAACACACAAGTCTCAATTTAGGATCCCTGATGAACAATATAAACAGTGGAAGGATCATGTACAATGTACACCCTTACATGTTTTTAAAGGGGTACCAGCTTCAGAAACCAACATATAATGCTCATCCTCCCCAGGTCCAGCGAGGGCCTCCACCGCTCTTTTCATCTGTTAATAGCAGACATCAAAGCAGCGGAGGGGGACTTAGAGTTGGACCTGGGATGGGTGAGTAGAGCCCTTGTGGTTAAAAAATAAATAAATAAATAATAATGCTAACTACAGTTGAGAAGGACCAAGGGCATTTCTGAAACCAAAAAAAACCTTAAGCATCACATCTAAATAAACACTACTTGGATTACTGAACAATGCAATTTTTCTTTTTCTTTAAGTACTTACTGTCAGATGAGCTTTAGTCAGGTGGTCGGAGTCCCAGTGCATGGTAATACTCATACACACGACCGTCCAAGGAGCTCTTCTGGCTCATTACCCAACCAGTTCTGTTACCCTGGAATGAAAAAACACACACAAGAATTTCATGACCGTAAATATTAAGAAGCATCAAATCCAATGCTTACAGTATTTTCATTTCTATAATAACCTGTCATCCTGATAAAAGGTTACATTTCTTAAACATATAAGTTCATACAAACCTCCAGCCCCCCTCTCCTGTACATTATAAAGAGTGCTATCCTCTGGCCAGGGGGCATGAAATAATTAAAGAGGGGGAGTCCGAAAGTAAAAGTAAATTTTATTTTACATCCCCATCTACTATAATCAAAGCTATTTTGTAAAATATTTGTATTCAAATTCTGTACAGTTTTCCCAACTACAAGATCTGATATTATATTTTTTTCTAACTTCCTATTATTGAGGACTATTCTTTTGAGAATCCACAGTGTACACTGGGATAACAAAGTGTCATCAGGGGGTAGAGTCTGTGGCATTGACCGCAGCCTCTGCCCCATCCCTGCATCGATCTTTGTTTCAGGGTTTGATCTTTTTCTCTGTGTCCATTCCCCCTGCCCGCCTACCGCTATGTCCAGCACGATGTGTCTGGTCCAAACCTGCCCTTAAGTCACCCATGTTCACTAAGATGGTAAAACTGACGTGTCGGTATGATGCCTCGGGTCAGTACGAGCTCATATATACCAAACATGTATACTTTTACGTTTTTCTAAGTGTGAAAAAAAATCCAGAAGATTTTAAAAGAAAAAGAATTGCGCTTTTGTCGCCTTTTCCGTGACCCGTACCATTCTCATTTTTCAGGATCTGGGCTGTGTGACAGCTTATTTTTTGTGTCTTGAGCTGACGTTTCTAATGATGCCATTTTTGGGTGGAGGTGATGTTTTGATCATCCTTTATTGCATTTTTTTTGCAAATGCTGCTGCGACTACAAAAACACGTCATTTTGGCATTTTGGACTTTTTTCCTTACCAGTTTACAAGATTGATTGTATTTTATATTTTGATAGATCGGGCATTTCTGAACATAGCAATACCAAACGTGTATTTTTTTTTTTTTTACATTTTTTTAATAGTTTTATTTTTAAGGTAAAGGTGAGGCAAAACAGGGAAATTTGAATTTTTTGTGTTTTGTTCTTTTTTCTCCATACTTTCGAAAATTTATTTTCTCTATTTTACTTAGCCCCTAGTGCTGCACAAACCAATCGCTTCTCCTGTGTACAGATAAAGCTAATGCACATCTGAACACAGGAGAAATCAACAACTTCCTGCCGGCGACTGAGCTCAGTGCTTGCCGGCAGGAAGTGATTGTATACAGCTTCTGGGGTCATCACAGGACCTCATGCTCCCCAATGTAACAGCAGAGTTCTCAAGATCGCATCACGAGACCTTTGGTACCGTCATGGGAACGGCACGATCCCCACTGCGGTGCTTTGGATCGCGCTGTTAGTGATTGACAGTGCGATCCAAAGGGTTAACAGCACCAATCTGATTGCTACTATTAGCTACAGATCTCAGCTGATCAGATCAGTTGAGATGTGTAAGGGGAAGATGCAAGCTGAGCGCATGAGCCTCACATTAGGGGTAGGGGACAGGACCAAGGGAGGAATATATACTCCCTTGGTCATGAAGAGGTCAACCCCATGATAGGATTCCCTAAACTAACAGTTGTAGGCATCCTTCTTGTCCTACAACAAATTGTGGGGTATTGGTTTGTCTTTTGGTCCAAAACACTTAAACTTGTGAGCCACTACATGGCTCCCCACTTCACAATCATTCTTGGCCAGCAGATGGCAGTGTTGCTCTAGGATATAGATGACGGCCCGACACCATGAACACTTCATCTACATGTAATATTATTATTTATGTACCTTTCATCACAGTAGGAGAATTCATGTCAAGGCTGTGCGACTGAGAAAGGTTTTACTGTCCAAAGGAAAAACTCTATGTTTGATGGGTGGGATTGGCTCACAGATTAGCACCATGCAAGTCATAGGCGGCTTTTTGTACCACAATGGTTCTGGCTGTTGCAGGAGTTGTAGACCTGCATGTGCCCTGTGCAGTGAAGGACCTAAAATAAAATATAGTAAAAAATGAGTTCATGTTCATGATAATCCATGTTTATACGTCCTGAAGTCATTATCAGGCTTTATTCAGATGTGTGATTTTACGGATAAAACACATTATGTTCTATGACGCTATTCACTTGTCCAGATTCAAATCACTGGTACACAAGAACTATCCATCTGGACAAAAAAACAACATGGACGTCTGAATGAGGCCTAAATCTGACTTGTCCCATACTACTTCCCCATACTCATTTTTCCACAAAGCCCGCTTGCTGTTGCTGTTCTGGTCTTGAACCAAAACATGCTAGTCTATGTATGCACCACTAAATAAGATGACACACAACTCTGTGCCAAACACCAATACACTGGTAGGTTTCCAAAAGAGGGGGTTTTTTTGGTGTGTATTAAAGGCACCAGATTTAAATATTCAAATACAGAAGGTACACAAGTAACAGTGGGCTCATTCCATCTTCAACTCTGCTGCACATGGTCCGGACTAGTCAATGATGACCTTGGAACCCCTCAGTCCTTAAATTTTTTGGATGGAGTACAAAAATTAAAAAAAAACGTCTATCAGGTCAAAATTACTAAAAATATATAACCGTATATTGCCACGTTTATTATGCACTGTTACTTGTGTACCTTTGGGCCTCTGTAATCATTACCTTTACAGGGATATATTTTTGTACAGTAATTTTTGTGCTGAATACATGCTTTCAATATTAGGCTCTTTTCATATTGGTGCAACTTAGCCCGTGGTTCAGCGTTTTACCTAATGTCCTGTGATCATTGTTTCCCCAGCATTGTTGATACCCACACAACCTCATATGTAGTCTGTGTACTACTTTTTACTTGTTTTTAAGTGTGTTTTCTTTATTGTATTGTTAATAAAGTTTTTTCTAAACTTTTGCATTGATCCTGTGTAAGGTCCTTTTTGGTTATTCCCACTCTTCTATATTTGAATATTTTAAACTCTGGTGCCTTTAATAAACACCAAAAAAAAAACCCCTCTTTTGTAAACCTGCTGTTCTGGTCATTCCTCACCTTCCACGTGGCAGACTTTATATTGACCGTTCTTCCTGGCTGGGTCAGCGTGCACTTCATTCTCAGGAAAAGCTCCGCTCTGTGATTTTTCCTTTCCCTTTTTAGCTGTCCTACAAAGTAAGGAATGTCATTAAGGCATTGGCCAGGACTATTGATGGCTCATTACTTCATTTTAGACGTAAAAACATGGGACGGGCAGAATCCCACCACAGACAGAGATCCTATATTTGCCTTCCAGCTTCTGTCTTCCAACCACTGGGCAGCTTCCACATTGGATAAAATAGTGGATCCAGACAGAGCCCTAGTAATCACCCGGCCAGCTCCAGCCCCATGTCTTATTTAAAGCTACTTTCACATGAGGATTTTTGCCATTTGTGGCAGATCCAGCAGTTTTGCCACATTTTCCGCAAAACAGAACACTTGTGGCAAGCTGCAAATTGGCCTCATTCCCTATGGGATTGGGACATGTGCGGCACTTGGGGTTTTGTCAAATCGGCATTTGGGGCAATCAAGCTACAAGTGCCTGATTTCTATGGGCTCTAACACATACGGTAGATCGCGGAGTCCTGCGGCGTCACTCCGGTCCCCAGGCGCGTTTACATGCCGTCAGGTCCTTGGCGTTCCAGCTTGCTGTCTTCTGTAGCCCATATAGCGGTTTAGCCTCCCCTATTGGATGGAAGCAGCACTACACTGTAATCTAATGACTCGGGAAATGGAGTAATCCAGCAGGACTACCCAACGTGTGAGTGTGTGTGTGTTTTTACTTATAAAGCTGAGTGAAGAGAGTGTGAATGAGGTGTGAGCAAGTTTTTTGAGAGGTTTTTTTAATTATCACCCTTAAAATTTTTTGGGGGTTTTTTAAAAAGGGGGGGGGGGTGTTCTATTCTTTGTGAAGGGTCTTTTTGCAGCTTTATGCTTTTGAAAAATTATTTTTTTTAAAACCTTTCGGAATAAAATTTATTTTTATCACTGTAAACGGCTTCAAATCTGGAAAAATTAAAAAACAGGGTCCCCCAAAAAAAATTTTTAATAGATTTCTTTTTTTTTACCTTTTGGGAAAATTTTTTTGTTTGGGTCTCAGGATCCCTCCCCCCTTTAAAACCCCCTCGGGACAGCTGCCAAACTCCCGGGTGTCCCCCCATCCAACTTTCTTTCCCCCCCCGAAAACAAAACCGGGGACGGGGGTAAAAAGTAACCGTAGATTTCCAATTTAAGGGGGGGAACACCCCTACGTACCTGTGTGAGGCCCCCCTGCACTTTTGGGGGTTTTTTTTTTTTTCTCCCCGGGCAGGTAAATCATGGTCTCCTTCTTCAGGGCGGGGCCAACACGAACCCTTTTTCCCCAACCCCTTCCCGATAAAAGAATTTTAGCTGTTTCTCCATTTCGGGGGTTTCCCCCCCCCTTTTTTCCCCCGGGAAAAAACACAAAGCAATGGAAAAATTTTGGTGGGGGGCGAGCGGGAAATTTTCCCCCCATCACTGAGCCCTTTTTGGGCCCGTAAAACCCCAAACACATATAATTATTTTTCCGGGGGTCAGATGGCCCCCCAAAAATTTTAAGGTGGGGTCACACCCCTGTCAATTAAAAAACCCAAATCAAACACAAAGGGGCCCCCTTACAAATACGAAAACTTTTTTTAAAAAGGGTGGAATCAAAAATCGAAAAAACACAGGGCGAAGCTTGAAACCTTTAAAAAAATGGAGTGGCTGCCGGGGTTCCCTTTTCCCCCCAACCCAAAAGACAGCGCACATAATTTTTAAGCTATAAAAACCCCCAATCAGGGGAACCCCCCGGTCATTTTCCCGTTTTTAAAAAAAAGCAAATTTTCCGGAAAAGGCCCCTTTTTAACCCCGTGTTTTTTCCCCTTGGGGCAAAATTTTCCCAAAACGCCGCGTAACGGCTGACTTGCGGCAAGCCCCCCCTTAAAATTTCCTAGGGGGGTTTGGGGGTCATGCGGCTTTTACGGGAAACACTTGGAAAACAGCAAAAAATGACTACCCCCAAAGGGGCCCGGGCCCAAAAAAAAAAACTGACTTGCCCCATCTAATCGGAAAAAGGGCCCATAAAGGGGGTGAAGGGGGGGTTTTCGCAATGGGCCTTTTTTCGCCCCAGTTTTTACAAAGGGGGCCCGGGGTCTCCCCGGTTTAAAAATTTTTGATAACCCCCATGGGGAAGCAGCCTTATAGGGGCCCTCACCCGGGCGTAACAAAAAAAAAAAAAATTTGTGCATAAAAAAAAAAATTTTTTGGGGGGGAAACGGGGGCAGAGGGGGCGCTCACCGCCAAAGGGGGGCCGTCGACACCAGGTTGGGAGGGGAAAAGCCGCATGATGGGGGTTTTAAACCAGGGGGAGACTGCCCTTTTTTGGGGAAAAGGCAGGGTTTTTTCGAAAAACTGTAAAGCCCCCCGACTTCCTTTCCCCGGCACATCTGGGCTTTTTTTGTTTTTTCCTTCCACGCCTAAAAAATGAATTTTCCCGGGAATTAAAAAGCAATGTTTGGGCCCCAAATGTTAAAAACCCCCCCCAGTCCCCCCACCTGCCACCCAGCAAGGGATTTGTAAAAAGGGGGCTTAAAAAAAGTTTTTTCCCAGACCATTTTTTAAAAAAGCCCAAAAACCAAAAAAATTAAAAAAAACCCAAACCCGGGGCCAAAAGGGGAAAGGGGATCCCCCATTTTTGGGGTGGGGAAGGGGCTAAACCCCGGGGAAAAAGGGGGGCCCAAAGGGACAGGGGGCTGAAAGGGGAAAACAAAGGGGGGAGCAAAAAAATAGCGGGAAACCCCCAGGGTAAAACAATTTTTGGGGAATTTTGGAAAAAACCCAAAACCCCAAAACCTCAATACGGCTTTTGGGGGTTTTACACGTTTCAATAAAAAAGCCGAAAATCGTTTAAGTGACCCCCCTTTTTTAAATTTTTAAAGGGGGAAAAATTTGTTTTTGGGGCGTGCTTTTTAATCAACGATTTTACAATTTAAAAACGTTTTATCGGGGGGCATCGCAGATTGGTGAGCCGGGGGTCATATCAACCCATCAAGGGTTTTTTTCAATCTGGGGCCCATGGGTGTGGGCCCCCACGGGGGAAAGATTTTCCCAGCGGGAGGCCTATGCTGGGAGAGGGGTTTTAGGGAAAAAATGGGGTTAAAAGGGGGCCCCGCCCCTAGTAAACCCATGTGTCCCCTAGTTTCCCCGCGATCCCCCCCTGGCCCCCCATCCCCCTGGTGAGTCTTTTGGGTGTACAGCTCAACCCCAAAAAGATTTTGGCGATATGGGGCGCAATCGCGCGGCACGGGTCGCTAAAAATATGCTCAGGGGTATTAAAGGGGGTTTTGACCCCCTTATAAAGCTGAAAATTTTCCCCCCAAAATTTTTAGGGGTTTTCAGCTGATGCATCTCCACCAAAACCCCCAAAGCCCCCCGTGTTCCCCCCCTCACCCAGGGCTGTAAAATTTAACCCCTTTTTTGGGGGGGAGGGGAACTCAGGAAAAATTTAGGGGGGCGAATGTTAGGCTTAAAAGGGCCCCCTTACACGAAAAGTTTTTTCCCGGGAAAAAAAAAAGACAATTTTTTGGGGGCCTTGCGCCCTCGCCATTTTTACCCCCGCTTTTTAAAAGTAGCAGCGGGGGGGCCCCCCCCCCTTTAAAAGGGGTGATGGGGTTTGGGGAAAGGGCTGGACCATTTTTTGGGGCGTGGGTTTTCCCGAGGGGGCCCTGCGGGGGATCGGTTTTTGGTTTACGGGGGAAAAGGGGCCCCAACATCCCCAAGGGTTTCGCCCCTTTTAAAAGGACAGATCCCCCAAGGGGCCTTTTGGGGGTGCCGGGATCGGTGAGTAGAACTCCCCCGTGTGGCACCCCCACCAGCGACCCCTTGGGGGACAAATTTCCCCCGGGCCCTGGGCCGGGGTCAAAATTTTTGTCGGGATCGCTGGGGCCCCAAAGGGGTTTAAAGGGGGCCTTTTTTTCACTGCTTTCAGATTAGCTTTTTTTTTTTAAAACGCGGAGAATTTTGCTGAAATCTGCCAGAAAAAAGCTGACTTGCAGCAAAAATCCGGGGAAGCTCCATTCATTCCCTATGGGCTTTTCAGTAAAAGGGGGGCAATTTTGGGGGTTTTGGGCCCAACCCCGGCATTTTTTGGGGCCCCCGGGGGGAAAAAACATTTCTACAGCATGTTTTTTTTTTTGGGGTTTTTTTTCGAGGCTTCAAGTGTTTTTTTTGGGGAAAACCACAAATTCCCCCCCCTTTCCCCCAAACCCCCAAAAGAAAAAAAAGGGAGCTTCCCCTTTTGGGGCCGCTTTTTCGGGGGTATTTCACGAAGATTCTGCGAAATCTGCTGGGTTAACCGCTATTAAAAAAAAAAAAAAAAAAACCCGATTTTTAAAAGGACCCCTTCCCCGTTTTGCACCCTTTAAAAACAGTGGGACCGCTGAAGGGGCCGGGGGCTCCCCCCCAAAACCCCTTTTTCCCCTTTTCCCCCGGGGGCCCCCTCACCCCCTAAAAATGCACTTTAAAAGGCCCCCCCCTCCCCTCATACACGTCCCCCGCCCCTTGGAAGTGCCCACCCAAAAAATTTGGGGGCCCCAAAAGGTAGTGTCTCACCCATCATGGGGGCCCCCCCAAAAATTTTTTCCCCACCCAAACAAAGGGGGACCCCCCAAGGGTTTTTTGTCCCCCCCCAAACATGTGCACGCTCCCGGGTTTGGGGGTTTTCCCCCCCACAGGGGGCACGCCCTTGGGGAGTGTCCCCCCCATCATGTCCCCCGCCCCATTGGGAGGTTTTCCCCCAAAAAATGTGGGACGCTCCATTTGGTTTTTGGGGTTTTTTCCCCTTTTTTTGTGAAACCCCGGTTTTGGGGCTCACCCCAAAAATGTCCCCCCGTTTTCCGGGGGAGGGGCCTCACCCATCCCCTTTGCACCCCCCGGTTTTGTTTTCACCCAAAAATTTTCACGCTCCAGGTAGTTCCCCCCCCCCTACTTTTTTAAACCCCCCCAGGGGAGTGCCCCCACCCTTTTAAAATGTGCACCCCCAAAGTAGTGCCTCACCCATAAAGGGGCACGCCCCAAAATTTTTTCCCCCACCCAAAAAAATTTTCCCCCCGGGGGGGTGTCTTTTTTTAACACCCTTTCCCGGGTTTTTCCCCACTCCGGGGCATCCCCCCCGAAGGCAGTCCCCAAAACCCTCCCATTTTTGATTTTTATTATGTTAAAATTATAAAACCCCTCACAGACCCCCCCCCACACACCCAAATGACATCTTCCTTTCCCCCCTTCCAATTTTTACTTTTTTTTATTTTTTTTCACCTATACTTCCCCATTTTTCCCTTTTTTTTAAAAATAATAAAAATTTTCCCAAAAAAAAAACCCAAAAATTGGGGGAAAATTTCTCCCCTAAATAGGGAAATGGTTTTTCACTTTTCCCCGCTTTTTTTCTAAAGGAATCAAAAGGGATGGGGGGCTCCAAAAAGTCAAAAGGGAAAAAAAAAGGCCCCAAAGCAACGGTTTTTCCTTTTAAAATTTACCAACGCTTTTTTTCGCCTACCGGGGGCCCCCTTTATCGGGGGGACCCTTTTGGGAACTCAGTGTGTCCCCCTAGGATAAGGGGCCCCCTTTTTTGCCTCTTGTCTCCCCCCTTTTTGTATTTATACCGAAATTTTGGGCATTAATTTTTTTTTTTAAAAGAAACTTTGTTATTTCCCCCGTAAATTCCCCCCCAAACCCTATTAATTTTTTGAAATTTTGAAAAACAACAGCAAAGGTTTTTTGGGATTTTTTTCCCCCCCCCCCCCCCCTGTGGGATTTTTGGCAGAAGCCCTGGGGGTTTTTTTTGGGGGAAATTTTCCCCCAAGTTTGGGGAAACCATTAAAAAGGGGGTCGGGGGCTGCCCCGGGGGCCCGGGGGGAGGTTTTTACAGGGACAATGGAAAACGCGGGGAAGAACGGTGCGAGAATCACATTTTAGGAAAAAAGCTCTTACACTCGTGTTTTAAATTTTTTGGCCCTTTTTAAAAAAAAACTTTTATAAGGAAAAAAACAATTTCCCCAAAGGGGGGGGTTTTAAAAAAAAAATTTAAACCAAATTTTTTGGGGGGGGCGTTTTTTACAATTTTTAACAAACGTGAATTAATTTAAAAATTAAAGGGGGGGCCCCCCACGGGGGGGAAAAATGTTTAAAAAAAAAATTGTTTTTAACCATAGGTTTTTTTCCCCGCTGCTGCAGGACCCCCCAAAAACCCCCCCAAAAGGGCAGGGGGGGTTTTTCCCCCCAAAAAAGAAAAAAAGAAAAATTTGGGAAAAACCCCGCTCTACAGAAAGGGGACGGGGGAAATAAATTTTAAACCCTTTAAGTAAAAAAAAGAACCGATCTTCAAGGGGAACCCCAAAGGGGGAAAAGTAAAAAAAGTTTTTCAATCCCCCCGGGTCCCGGGGAAAAAACGCGAGAAACGCCGCCAAGGGGCTTTTTAAAAGGGGCCCGATGGACAAAGGTTTTAAAAACCCCCCAATGGGTTTTGGGGGTCCCATCGCCCCGGGACCATCCAGAGGGGGGGCTTGTGTCAACGTTTTTTTTGGGCCCGGGGACTAACCCCAACCCCCCGGGGTTACCCCAAAAAATGATCCCCCCACTGGGGTTTTTTTTAGTTTCAGACCCCCAAAAAAACCCCGGGGGCGGCCAGGGGGGGAAAAGGGTTTTTGGGGGAAATTTTGTTTTTTTTCATGGGAAAATTTTTTGGGGGCCCGGAGGGGGGGTGGGGCCCCACTAGTGACGGACCTCTCCCTGGTGATATCCAGAAGTAGCTGTCAATTCACTTGGTGGGGAAACCCCCCTTTCCCCCTTGGACACCCCTATATTCCATGGTATTTGAACACCAGGAATTTTTTTTTTAAAAACAACAAGTTTTTACTGAATTTTTTCCCAAAACCCATATATCATTTCTGCTCAGTTTTTTATACATTGGGGTCCACAGTTTAGTTTTGCACATACAAGTCAGGCTCCCTATAAATTCCCACGCAACAAAACTTAAATAAAACCCCCCCATGCAATGCACATAAAAATCAGGCCCCTAAAAAATCACCACACAAAACAAGTCAGCCCCCTATAATCACCGGACATACAAAGGGGGAAAAGGGCCCCCCAAAAATCCTTTGGGACATAAAGTGAGGCCCCCTAAAATAATCACCCCACCTTCCCCTGTTTTAACCCCAAAAAAAACCCCCCCACATTAAAACCAAAGTTTTTAGGGCCCCCTAAAAATCACCGGGAAAATTTCCCTTTAGGGCCCCCCATAATCACCACACATTACAAGTCAGGGCCCCCCTATTAATCCCCCGCAAAAAATTACAAATCAGGGGCCCCCTAAAACACCGCAAAATTTCAAGTCAGGGGCCCCCTATAATCACCCGGGACATCAAGTCAGGGGTCCCCAAAAACAAACCCCAAATACAAGTAATCCTTTTAATCCCCCGGGACATACAAAGGGCAGGTCCCTATAATACCGCACAAAACAAGTCAAAGGCCCCCTATAATCATTGCACATAAAAAGTCCCGGGGGGCCCCCTTTAAAAAAATTTCACATACAAGTCAAAAGGCCCCCCCAAAAATCACTTGCATACAATTTAGGCCCCCTATAATCATTCACATACAAGTCAAGGGGTCCCCTATTTTTTTAATTTCACATACAAGTCAAAAACCCCCAAAAAAATTTACCCCCCCAACATTTCAAAACAAAAGGCCCCCCATAAATCACCGCCAACAAAGTCAGGGGGGGGTCCCTTAAAAACACCCCATTTCAAGCAGGCCCCCTATAATCACCGCACAATTAAAAAAGGTTTTTAGGCCCCCTATAATCACCCCAAAAACCCCAAATCCCGGCTCCCTATAATTTACCCGCACAAAAAACAATTCAGGCTCCCTTTTAATCCCGCACATACAAGTCAAAGGGGGGCCCCCTTAAAACATTTTTCACATACAAATAGGCCCCCTATAATCATTTTCCCCATTTTCCCCCGTCCCGGCCCCCTTAAACACTGGGACCCAACCCCCTTGTTGGGCCCCCATTAAACAATGCACATACAAATCAGGCTTCCCCTAGTTTACGCAACCCCCCTACAAGTCAAGGGTCCCTATAATCACCGCACCCTACAAGTAAACCCCCCAAAATCCCCCGCACAAACAAGTAGGGGGTCCCTTTTTAAAACCCCCAAAATAAAAGGGCAGGCTCCCCCATTAAAACACCGCACATCCAAGTCAAAGGGCCCCCTTTAAAAACCCCCGGCCCCTTTCAAGTCAAGGGTCCCTATAATCACCCCCACATTTCCAAATCAGGCTCCCTAAAATACCCGAAAATTTCAATCAGGCTCCCTATAAAACCCCGCACATACAAGGGCCCGCCCCCTATAAACCCCCGGACATACAGTCAGGGGCCCCCCAAATCACCGCACATACAATTTAACCCCCTATAAACACCGACATACAAGTCAGGGGCCCCCTAATCATTTCCAAAACAAGTCAGGGCCCCCAAAAAATTTATTGCACATACAAAACAGGCCCCCCCTAATCACTGCCCTAAACTGAGGCCCCCCATAATCACTGCACATACAAAACAGGTTCCCCAAGTCACCCCACCAAAACAAGTCAGGGTCCCTAAAATCACCGCACATAAAGTCAACCCCCTATTTGTCACCCCACATACAAGTCGGGGTCCTCCCATAATTTACCGCACATAAAAAAGTCGGTCCCTATAATTTACCCGCACATAAAAGTCAGGCTCCCTATAATCACCGGGACATACAAGTAGGCCCCTATAATCACCGAAAATACAAGTCAGGCCCCCTATAATCACCGCCAAAAAAAAAAAATCAGGGTCCCCTTAAAAAACACCGCACTTTCAAGTCCCAAACCCCCCAAAAGTCACCCCACATACAAGCGGGTCCCTATTTAAAAACCGGGAATACAAGTCAAACCCCCAAAAAAAACCCCACATACAAGGTTTAGGCCCCCCATAATCCCCCGCACATACAAGTCAGGGTCCCAAAAATCACCGCACATAAAGTCAGGCCCCCTTTTAATCCCGCACATAAAAAGTTAGGCCCCCCAAATCCCTTGCCCAAACAAGTCAGCCCCCCCCAAAAAAATTTGCACAAGGCACATAAAAAATCAGGCTCCCAATTTAAACCCGCACATACAAGTCAGGTTCCCTTTTAAAAAAAAACCCCACATTTCAAGTCGGCCCCCTATAAACCCCGCACATTCAAAATCAGGCCCCCTTTTAAAAACACCGCACATAAAAAGTCAAAGGGCCCCCCCTTTAAACACCGCACATACAATTTAGGCCCCCTATAATCCCGCACATAAAAAGTTTAGGCTCCCTTTTTAATCACCCCCACAAACAAATCAGGGTCCCTTAATCACCGCACATACAAGTTCCCGGCTCCCCATAACCCCCGCACATACAAGTCAGGTCCCTATTTTCACCCAAAACAAAGTTTAGGCCCCCTTAAACATTTTACAATTTCACATACAATTTAGGGTCCCCCATAATCCAACCCCCATAAAAAGTCAGGCTCCCTATAATCCCCGCACATACAAGTCACCCCTATAATCACCGCACATACAAGTCAGGCCCCCTATAATCCCGCACATTTCAAGTTTAGGCTCCCTATAATTTACCCCACATACAAGTCCGGTCCCCAAAAACACCGCACATACAAGTCAGGCTCCCTATAATCACCGCACATTTCAAGTCAGGCTCCCTATAATCCCCGCCATACAAGTTTAGGCCCCCCAAAAATCATTGCACATACAAGTTTAGGCCCCCCCATAATCATTGCACTTTTCAAGTCAGGCCCCCTTTAAACACTGCCATACAAAGGAGGCCCCCTTTAAAACCCCTGCACATACAAGTCAGGCTCCCCATAGCACCCGCAATACAAGTCAGGTCCCCATAAACACCGCACCCTACAATCAGCCCCCCATTTAAAAAAACCCCACATACAAGTCAAAGGCCCCCCATAATCCCCCGAAAATACAAAATTTAGGCTCCCTATAATCACCGCACAAAAAGTCCGGCCCCCCTATAATCACGCACATACAAGTGAGGCCCCCCCATAATTTACCGCACATAAAAAGTCAGGCCCCCCATAATCCCGCACATACAAGTCAGGCTCCCTAAAATCACCGCAAATAAAAAGTCAGGGGTTCCCCATAAAAAACCCCCACATACAAGTCAGGCTCCCTATAGGGGACCGCACATACAAGTTTAGGGGGTCCCTTTAATCACCGCACATTTTTAATGAGGCCCCCTTTTAAAACACTGCAATACAAGTAGGGGCCCCCCCTAAAACACCGCACATCAAGTCAGGCCCCCCTATAATTTAACCCCACATAAAGTTTAGGCCCCCTAAAAATCACTGCACCCTACAAAATCAGGCCCCCTATAAACACCCCCACATACCCCAAATCAGGCTCCCTAAATCACCGCACATACAAGTCAGGCCCCCCATAATCAAACCCCACAAACAAAATCAGGCTCCCTAAAAGTCCACCCCCCCACATAAAAAAGTCAGGGTTCCTAAAAATCACCGGGACATAAAAAGTAGGCCCCCCATAAAAACACCGCACATCCAAATCCTGGGTCCCTATAATCATTGCACATACAAGTCATCCCCCCTATAATTCATTGCACAATGCACAACAATTGGCTTTCCCCCCAAAAACCCGGGCCATACAAGTCAGGCTCCCCATAAAACAACCCGCACTACAAGCTGGCCCCCCTATAATTTACCCCCACATACAAGTCAGGCTTTCCCCATAATCAAACCCCACCTACAATAGGCTCCCCAAAAATCACCGCACATACAAAGTTCAGGCCCCCTATAAACACCGGGACATACAAGGCAAGGGCCCCCCATAATCAATGCAAAACAAGCAGGCTCCCATAACATTGCACTTTCAAGTCCAGGCTCCCCTAATCAAGCCCTTGGGCTGTTTCCAACAAAAAAAATCCTTATAACTTTTTACATTTGGATAAATTTTTGACTTCTTTCCCCCCCCCCCCCCTTTTAAGCGTAGACTTTGGAGGGGGTTTCACCCCACATGTATCGCTGAAAAGACTTTCACTGTCCTCAAGAGAAAAGCCGCGGTTTGGGGGCTGAACCCTTTTTGGGAAATGTTACCATTTTTTTGTATTTTCACAGAACTTTCCCTTTAGAAAAGTGACACTGTGCAATCAATGGGCAGATTATAATCACTGGGTTAAGAAAATTAACTCCCGTTTTAAAAGCCTCAAAATTAAACAGAACCAAAATTAAAAAAAAATGGAAAGAGCAGAAAGTTTAAACGAGGGGCCTTGTTCCAACACAAACTCTGCTAAAAGCCTTTTGAAGTGTCCCCGAGGGGCAAACCCCACCCCAAGGGATATCCGGGAAGGTCAGGGGTGGCATTGGGTTTAGCATGGCACCCCGATGTTGGGGGTAATATTAAGCAATTTTTCCCGCGCCCCAAAGAAAGAAATTTTCAACATTACTTCACGCAAGTTTATTTTATCTGGCAAAACCCAAAAAAAAAAACTTGTCCAACGTTTTGACCTATGCAAAGTCTATTCCCAAAGACATCGGGGGTGATGACAGGAAAAGCTTTTTTAAACCGAACAATTAATTTAAACAGAACTCCCGCTCTTCATTTTTGTTTCTGAAATAGGGAGGGCACGGCCCGGACAAAGGGCCCTCTGGCTTTGCTCTTTTGCATTGGGCCATATCTACACTTTGCAGGGAAATTTAGTTTCCAAAAACAATTGGTTCCCGCCAGGGAAAATCTGCCCCCTTTAGACCTTATTTAAAAACAGTCAACCCCTTTAACAATGCCCCTAATGGTCAGTTGGGTTTTTTAAAAAGGCCCTTTTAGGCACTCCATGTGCCACCATAAAATTGCCTTTTCTTGGGGGGTACCCTAGAAAACAAAAAATGGCAATGCTAAGGCTTTTTAAAACCACAATTTTGGGCCCCCTTTTACATCGCGTTTTAAGCTGATTGCGGCAGTTTTCCGGATCTGCCAAAATAACCATCACACTTTGGGGTTTACCTGCGGGGAAGCCCCATGCCCAAAGTTAAAGGGGCTTGCGGGAGGTGCGGGATGTTGCGGTTTTGGCACTTTTGGCCGCGAAAAAAACTGCTGCTTACCGTGGGGTTTTTTTGTGGCCGCAACTGGGAAACCCCCCAACTATACCGCACCTGCCACCCAAACCCCATTTGACATTGATGGGGCCCTTTCGGCAAGGGAAAAAACCGCAAGTTGTGGGTTGGTTTTGGGCAGATTTCGGGAAATCCTCCGCGATCAGCGTAAAAAGCTGATGTGAAAGGGGGGCCCAAGCAAACGCCCCAAAGAATAGGACCCCCTTTTGTTTTCTCCCCCCACCTTACGTCCAAAATTGGGCCCCTTTTGGGGCAGGGACCCTGAAATGATTTGGGCCCCAAAAGGGCTGTTCAAAGGGTTTCATTTTTCAGGGGTACAAAGGCTGCAAGACCCCCAAAAGTTCCCTTTGGGTTTTCCCAAAACCCTTCAATCACACAAGACACCATTTAGGGGCATTTTAGGGGTCGTTTTTTCAGAAACCATCTCAGAATGCAGCTGAATTTCCCTAATTTTCCCCCGGCTCCTGACAGGGGGAAAATTGGGTAAGGGAAAAGTCATTCCGGACTTGGAATTTTCCCTATTGGCCTTTCCCCCTTAACAAAGGTTTAAAGGGGAAACCCGTCATGTCCTTTTTTTTTTTTCTGAACCCCGCCCTATGTTTTTAAGATCACACACGGGAAACCCCTAAAACCTGGTTTAAAAAAAAAAACCCCACGGGAATAAATTAATATCACTGAACCCCCCTGCAGGAAATTTACTTTAAAGCTTTTTGGAAGGACCTGTGGTGATTTCACAAAACCTGTGCCCATAACGGGGGTTTCCCTAAAAAAAATAAACCGTGAAATTTGTCCTTCATGGGAAACCTGCTTAGGGTTACTGATTTTAACCAAAATGGGCGTGACATCACCACAGGGCCTTTTACGGGATTAGTGAATTTTTTTAAGGTGTTGGTTTTAAAGTCAATATATTACAATTTCAAAAGGGGGCGTTTACTACGTTTTTTAAAAAAAATACAAAGACTTGGGAAATGTAAATTTAGTTTAAAACCCCTTCCACGGCTTTTGTATACGTAAATAATTCAAACATATCAGCATCCCAAAGTGCTTTTTTCTTGATAAATACGGAAACTTTTTTTCCCTTTTAAAAACCCGGCTTTTAAGTGATGCACTGTTCACAATAAAAAATATAAAAGGGGAGTTTTTTAAAAAAAAAAAAAAAAAAAAAAGGGGGGATTAGAGGTTTCCCTTTTGTCTGGAAATTAAGTCAAAGGGAGAGTCACCTTTCCAAACGTAATGCCCTAGACAGCCCCCCAGACAGGAAGGGGGTGCGTAGGGTCCCCAACTAAACCTGCTGAGGAAAAAAAAAAACTTGATTTTCACCTTAAAAAATGATGTTGCCAGGATCACCCAAAAAGACACATTTAAAGGGGTTTTCACATCAGAGCCAGCCTGGCTAAACTGGGTAATCTGAAGGGTCATTCCCCTTTTCACTTTTGCCAGTTTGATAAAAGGAAATTTTTCCCGAAACCTAGGCCCTTTTTAATATTATTTCAACTGCATAGTAAATGGTAACCACAGACTTACATATTCACGGGCAGGATTACGCCGAGGGGACACCATGTCCACATGTGTTTTCTTTAATCGGAAATTGGAAAAATGCTGCCAAATTATTAATGCTCGGCCCTTCCCCCCAAAAAAAAAAAAAAAAAAAAAAGAAAAGAAAAATTTTCTTTTAGAGGGATTCCCCCCATTTTTTCCCTTTGCTAGTTTCCCGTTGGGAGGGAAAAAAAATTGGGACCCTTTTACATGATTCGAAAAAGGGGACTAAGAAAAGGACAGTGAGCTCCCTTCTCATTCTGAGGGGCCCCGTGTCCCCGGAAACTCCTCTGTTTCCCAAATTTTGGCCACATCAAAACCCTGCCCAAAAACAAAGCCTTTAATTTGCCCAAACGGGAAAAAAAAAAATTTTTCTTTTTCCCCCTAATGTATGGGAAAAAAAAAAACAAAAACCTTGAAAATGGTCAACCCCCGTAGGGCAGGGTAGGACAATTTAAAAAAGTAACAATAAATGTGGACAATTCGGTGTACAAAATACAAGGAGGGGGAGAAAACACATGTATTAAAAATCCCAAAATATACCCAAAAAGAAGAATATGCAAAAAGAATTTTGTGAAACCCCCCTAAAGGGCCCCGGCTCCAGCCCCAGAGGCCCCCGGGCTTTCCCGCGTCTGTCAGGAGGGGAAAACATTTCACAGGCCATTCCAATGGCGATGCAGGGTTTCACCAGATTTGAGAGAAAAAGAGGGAAACCCGACAGCGATCGGGGTTTTTGCACACTGGGGAATAGTTATTAACCAGGGGGGCCTTTGTACACCGCAGAAAAAAAAAGAAAAACCAAAAATCACACCAAGGTCCCCGTAGAAGGAAACCATCCCCTCCACACATGTGCAGGGCAACATACCCATAAAATTTTTGTTTCCCCCCGTGTATTTTCAAGTTTTATTTTGATGGCTTTTACTTGGGGTCGGACCCAAGGGAAAATAGAGATAATGTTTGATTTTCTCTCAAATGGGGAAAAAAAGATAATCTTGTAGTTGTGATTTCCTTTTAATGGCTAACAAAAAAAAAGTGAAAAACAAGGGGAGCTTTCAAAACTCTTAAAAGGGGGCGTCACAGGCCCTCAATAAAGGTGGGGGCGAAAAACGCCGAAAAATGAAAGCCCCAGCGAAGTCGCTCCCTGAAATCGCAAGTGCGTCAGGGGTGTGTAACAGTGCGAGCAACTGCGATTAAATTTCTGGTCGGGGAGGTTGAAAGAAAAAATGTCAATCTCAACCCCGCATTAGGATGGATCGGCCCAACTGACACCCCCAATAGCGAGTTGGCGGGGATCCAGCCTTTTACCCGAAATATTACTGGGATATTGCTCGCTGAGCGATCCCAGCCCCGTCCAAAATCGTTTCGGTTTTCACCCGGGGAACATCCTGCCTGTGACACCAAAGGGTGCATGTCGGAAGCGAGCCACACCCGCGCATCGCTTTCGGCATCGCAGCTTTTTGGTTTGCTGCGTGTGACGCTGGCTTTAAGGGCCCTTCATCAGGCATTTGGGATGACAAAATATTTTAAAAAAAACTCAAAATAAATTTCCATGAACAACTTTGAGCGACGCAAAGTTTAATGAAGGACATTTAACTAAAAAAACAAAAAAAAAGCCTAAGGGGAGGGGTCCCCCTTTTTATTTTTTTGACCAGTTTACAGCACCAAAACATTTTGTTTGTGGTTTTAAACTGGTTAGCAGCTCAATTTTAAAATTTAAGTTTTGGGGCTGAGGGTGCAATACCAGACACTGGGCCCCTACCTAATGTAGGCCTGTGCCGATCATTTTTGGGGACAAAACCGTTTTCCCCCTAAAAGGGAAAATTGGCGGCCCCCAGTCAGACTCCCTAAAATAAACTGCAATAATTAACTGAGAAGTTCACATATCCGGTGGAGCGCTAGGCATGGGCCTGTTCTGCCCATCGGTGGGGGTCCGACCGTCGACTTCCCCCTCCCCCAGACAACAAAATTTTACTAGTGGTTTAAAAAGGGGTTTTTCCCTGGGGAACAAAGGGACGGTAAGTTCTGGGGCATTACTGAGCATATTAAAGGGGCACTGGCCCGGGTGTCAGGGGTTTTCTGGAAGTTAAAAGTCCCCCCACCAAATGCAAAGGGGGCTTTCCCAAAAAAATTTACTTAAAAGGGGTTTAGCCCCGGTGACAGGAGCTGGAATTAAAATCTTCAGATTCGCACAGATCCACGAGCGCTTTTGCTCAAAAGCTGTACCGACAAGTACCAAAAAACAGGACAAACCAGTAACCCGGAGACCACTTTATTTTTTCACAGTTATTCACTTAATGGAAAGGGGGAAAGGGTTCCCAAACAGTGAACAATCAAAAAACATTTATTCACCCCAAAAATAGGGGGGGCTCCCCTTTTTTCGGACCCTTGCGGCGAGCGCTTTCAAGGAAAAAAAACCCTCACTTTAGAGGACATTTCCCCCTAGGGGTGCCAAGTTTTGGGCCCTTTTATTATTTTTATTTTAAGAACTTCAAAATTGAAAAAAAAAATTTTAAAACCAAAAAATTTTAAAACCCGTCCATGCCTGGAGCTAAAAATTTTTGACAGTATTGCCTCTTGATGAATTGGGGGACATGTTACCCAGTGCGAAATTCATTGAAAATGGTGTCCAGCACATCTGGGGGTATCATTAGTGGGAAAAGAAAAAAGGGTTTCTTCCAGGGAGCGGGTCTTGATTGGACTTTTTAAAGAATGAGGCACATTTTTTTACCCTTTTGATCCCCTTTTAAACAAGGGCTGGAGAGCAGAAAAATTTTTTCCCCTTCTTAATGAACGTCTATCTTTCCAAAACCCGGGGCTGACAATCTCTTTCGAGTGCAACATGGGCCAAATCCTTTCAAGGGTTTCCCTTCTGCTTCACCTGGAAACCCACCGCTGGGCTCAAACTTTTTGTTTTTTGAAATAGTTGGGATTTTCATTAAAAAAAAAACCCAAAAACGACTGACTCGTTCATTAGAGTGGCGGGAAATTGACGCAACACAGAGGGCCCAGCCCGCAGGGTCCCGACTTTACCGAAGGCCAAAAGGGTTTGTTGGGGGTCGGTTTCGGGGTCTGGGTGGTTTTGGGGGAAAAAAACAGATGGAAACCGAAACGGCAAATTTAAAAAGGGCTTCAAATTCCCCCCCAAAGAAAAATTTTGACAAAAATATTAAGGGGGGAAAATTTTTCATTAGTTTTCCCGGGACTAGGAGAAATTTTTGAGACTAGAATCAATACATTTTTAATTCTTCTGTACCCGTAAAGGGGGTCAGTTTTTTTTCCCTTTCTGGGAGCTTCTGGAAATTTTTGGGTCAAAGGGGGGACAAGGTTGGTGGGCTACACTATTCTACCCTGGTGGGGGTAAGGAAATTTAAGCTGTTTGGGGGTCCTGTTTGGGTTTCAAAATCCTTTGGGTTTTTCCCGGGGGCAGGCCAAGTTGTTTTAAAATCCCTTTTTGGGCTATTGTTTTGGGCATTTTTTCCCTTTCCCCCGGTTTTACAAAATCAGAGGTAAGTTAGTGCCCCAAACCCGGACTACGAAAAATAGCCGAGCCAGCAGAAAGGGAGACAGGGACAAGGCAGTGAAAAACCAAAGGGGGGTGGACCCCCCTAGGGACCAAATTTGGGTCCCCACAAAGGTGAGAAAAAGGAGGTGCCCCCCCTTTTCCCCCAAATCCCCAAACCCTTAAAGGGGCCCTTTCCCACCTTTGCCATCCCCCCTTTTACCCTTTGGGGTTTTTCACCATGTTCTGGGGGTAAAATATTGGGTTTTTGACGCATTACTTTTAGTCTATTGACTTTGAGTGGGGGAAAAAAATAGTTTGAATACGTATTGGAAACTTGCTTCAGCTGGGCAAAGGGTTACCCAAACCCCTGTATGGACGATTGTGATTTTCTTCAATCATGGGATTCATTTTTTTTTTTTTTTTGCCTTTTCCTTCATTTTTTTTGAGGGGTTTTATGATCTTAGGGGGGGCAAAAATGTGCAAAATAAAACACCAAGGGGAGAGCATTTAAATTAAACAACCCCTTTTTTTTTCTTTTAAATTGTCAAAATTTCCCCTAAAAATTTAAATTTAAGGGATCCTTTAAACCCCCCAGGGCCCCCCACTCTCTGAACACCCAGCAGTGAACTTTACTTGGATGTTTAAACTCAGTTTTTCCCCCCTTCCTAAAAATGTAATACAAAAACCCCTTTAGCTTTGGTATACAGGATCAGGGAAGGCAAGATGGGTAATAAACCCTTTTTCTGCCCTTTTCCCATGGAAATCTAGCTCCCGTGCAGCTGCAGGGTGGGTTTGCTGGGTGTCAATAAAGAATTTTTTTGCAGCTGGGGAAAAAATAAGAAAATGCATTTTTCTGTAAAATAGCTTTCCAATTTTTTATGAATTAAAGATTCCCAAATTTGGGAAAATTCTTTCCCCTTTTAAAGTGTAAAAAATTATTTCCTTTTTTTTTTTTTGAGTACCCGTTTTGAGCAACCATGTTCTAAATTTGTACAAAAAAACCCGAAACTTTGACCCAAATTAAAAAACCCCCATGTACATGCCACGGAAAATGCTGTCCATCTGCCGGAGCAGGTTCCCCCCACCCGTCCGTAGAATACTTTTCCCCCATACTATGGGCCTTCCCCTACAAAGCGGGAGCCGTCACTCACCCATTAGCACCGCTCTGGATTTATATCAATAAAATAAAGTTATGCTGATCTTTGTGATTTTTCTCAATCGTTTGCCCTCCCCCTCTATGAAAACCTATATCCCCGTATCATCGTGTCAGTTTCCGTAGCTTTAAAGGGGCCCCAAAAAACTCTCAGATTGCGGGTCTTCTTCCCGCCTCGCTTGCTCGCAATTTTTTAATTTACCCTCACAAGGCCTTGGGGTTCACAACCCCTTTTCAATTATATGTATTTAACAGTGACATAAAATAATTAAAATGACAAGCTGACACGTGAACCATAAGGCAAAGAGACACAAAAAAGCCGGGCCACATGGAGCAATGTGGGTTGATCAGGGTACACACTGCCCCAACCCCCAAGTAAACCAAAACCTTTTTTGCCCCCCGTGGGAAAAATCTCTCTATGAGCCGCCCACTTTGTAAAGGGCAGACCCAAAAATAAGGGGGGGTATGCCCGGAAAACTGAACCCTGATCGGTTTTGGCAAATCTCATGCACTACGTTGGGTCTTTTTTTTTCCTTGCCAAGGGGTAAATTAATGATTTCTCAATTACATTTTCCTCCAAGGGCTTTAAAATGCAAAATTTTGTGGAAAGAAACAGAACCGTTTCCCAAATACAATTTTTAAAGTACAGAAATTGGGTTTTTTAATAATAAAAAAAATTTCGGGCCCTTGTGAAAAAGGTTGTCTTTCGCGGGCCTAACAAGGGCATATTGATGACAAAAGCCGCTCCAGAAGCCAGAGAAATCACTTCCATCCCAAACAGACTACGCTGTCCTTGTATTACATAACGAGCTTTCATTTTTAAAATCTCCCCCATATTTAAATTTTGGGAGGGAAGACCCGCTTCTCACTTCAGCAGCAATCCCTTTAAAAATTGGGATGCACAAAATTTTTCATTTACAAAAAAAATACACAACTTTGAAATTTAAAAACAGGAAAAAAAAAAAAAAAAATTTATCAACAAAAATCCCCCCCTTGGGCACGGCCCGGGGGGCTCTCAGCAATTGGCCAAGTTTTGCGCCAAAATACTTTATTTCTCTAAAATACCGTAAAGTCCAAACTGCAGTGATGAGATTCAACCTTTGCATTATCAGGTTTTCATTAAAACCCCCCCTAAACAAATTACAGGGGCTCATCGACTAGGGGAAAAGGGCCTTGCTAAACCGCTGGTTGGCCCCCTAACGGTTTATGGGATTTTGCGTCCAAAATGTAAAATATCACATGAAAAGGGGAGCGGCCAATTTAAAGCGCGAAGACACCCCGATCAATGACCCACGCAAGGTCCTGTTCTCGGGGCCTGCGGCTTTTCCCCGCTCCAAGAACAACCGGCGGAGGGGGGAATTTTAAAAAAACTGTATTATTTTTAAAATTTATTGCATTCTTTTTTCATTGGGGGTTTTGGGCAATGTCACAGAGGGGGGGGGAGGAACAGGGTTCTTTTTCCCCTCCTTTTTTACATCACTGAAAAAGTAAACCCCGAGAAAAAACGCGGTGGGTCAAGGCCCCCATGTTTTTTTTTTCAGGGCTTTTTTTGCGCTTTTTTTTTTCAGGAGAAAAAAAAACTGAAAAATGCGCAAAAAAAAAGCGCTGGGGGTTTGAACACAGGCCCAAACTCGAAAAAATCCCTTAGGGCTTTAGTATGCCAGTACCACTCCCCGGGCTGCTACAGGCCTGGGCCCCAACCCCTAATATGGAAAACCCCCCCACCCCATTTCCCCACAGGGTTTACTCCCCCACTGACAATTGTGCCCATTCCCCCGCCCGTGAAGGAGATTTGGTTAAAATGGGAAAGAAGGAGGGGACCACTGTGATTCAATATGGTGTTTGCCTCACCCCTGTGGCTCTGTATATGGTTGGGGTGCTCACCCACTCCCTGTGGTTGCTGTCAGTGGAGCCAAAACAGCAGCTGCCGGTTCTCTTGCAAAAAGGGAATGACCGGGTTTCCCCGGGACAGAGAGCCGGTTTCCCGTCTATAAACCCCAGCTGCCGGCTCCACTGCAGAGAGTTGCCGGTCCGTCTAAAACCCCCAAGGGTGGGCCCCCCCCCCACTGGGACAGAGAGTTTCCGGTTGTCAAAACCTCAGGGTGCCGGTCCACTTCACAGAAGCCCGGGCCTGTCTATACCACCCGCTGCCGGTTCCACCCGCAGAAGGGGTTTCCCGGCCTGTCTATACCACAGCTGCCGGGTGGCCCCTGCACAGAGAGCCGTTCCCGTTATACCTCAGCTACGGGTTTCCACTGCTCAGAGAAATCCCGGGCCCGTCCCATAAACCCCAGTGACCTCCACTGCTCTGATAAGCCCGGGCCCTTTCTATACCACAGCTGCCAGCTGTCCTTTTGCATAGTGGAAAACCCATATCCAATCTCCTGCAGGGACAGGGGCGTTGGGATAGAGACCGGCGGCTGCAAATATAGGCAGGGAAATGGGGTCCACCCTCCCGTGCCCCGTCTGTACTGCAGGAGTAGAGGGGAGAATCGCTTTCTAATGCACAGGGAAAGCTGGGACTGCGGGATAGGGCAGGACCTTCTCCAAAGTGGGGGAGTGGAGCTTTGGAGGGTTTCGATATGACAGGACCGGCTCTCCGTTCTTGGGGCCAGCAGCCCGCGGGAAATTTACAGGAACCGGGTCTCTGTGCAGTGGAGCCGGCAGCTTTTCGGTATACCCCAGGACCGGCTATTTTGGCAGTGGAGGCAAACAGTCAGTAAAAGACAGAAACCCCGGGTCCCATGTGCAGTGGAGCCAGCAGCTGCGATATTTACAGGACCGGGTGCTCTCTGTGAAATGGGGGCCAGCAGCTCGGGATTGACAGGGCCGGGGTCTCTGTGCAGTTTGGGGGGGCCCCCCCGTTGCGGGATCCAGGACCCGGGTATCAGGGCATTTGGGGAAGCAGCTGCGGTTATAGGGCAGACCCCGGGTCTCTGTGGGAGTGGAGCCAAACAAACTGCAATATTGACAGGACCGGCCTCTGTGCCCGTGGGGCCGGCAGCTGCGGTATAGACAGGGGAAACCGGTCTCTGTGCAGGGGGAGCCGGGGACAACCCTTTTAACACAGACATGATTACAATGCCATAAGACAGATTCATCATTCAAAATAGGTGATGTCACAGCTCACCTCCTCCTCCTGTACAATGACTGATAACATCTCTATATACAGTAGATAACACAGGATTCACAATTCACTAGCTAGCTTACCAGTGTCTCACTGCTCTCTGCTGCTTCCGATGCCGCTCATTAACCTCATGAATATTCACCCAGCAACCCGGAAGCAGCAGAGAGAACGGGGTGATTGGTAATGCTATTCTCGCATCTATCCAACCTATCGCCTACCTATCCGTCCAACCTATCACCTACCTATCCGTCCAACCTATCACCTACCTATCCGTCCAACCTATCACCTACCTATCCGTCCAACCTATCATCTACCTATCCGTCCAACCTATCATCTACCTATCCGTCCAACCTATCATCTACCTATCCGTCCAACCTATCATCTACCTATCCGTCCAACCTATCATCTACCTATCCGTCCAACCTATCATCTACCTATCCGTCCAACCTATCATCTACCTATCCGTCCAACCTATCATCTACCTATCCGTCCAACCTATCATCTAGCTCATGTACCGCATACGTTTTTAAAGTATCAAATACATAGGCGCTCTGAAATACCTAAAAATAACACTTTTGCTGACACCACAGAATCTGTTAACGTTTCCTTTGCAACATACAGCACTAATGCAATGTGAACCCACCATTAGGTTATAAAATAGAAAACATAGCCCCCCCATTGTAAGAAAACAAGATGGCCGCAGGTTGTGAGTCTCTGGACTATCCAGTAATTCGGACTGTTCTTCTCTTTTAGATTTATCAGTAAAATAAAACCAAAGTGATAAAACTTTATGATGAGCAGAATATTGTTTTGTTCATAAACCTGAAGTCAAAGTAGATAATTCCACCTATGAAAAATTATAGAGGACGGGCCCCAGTCATAGAGAACACGGTGCTATGTTTATACACGCTGGCACAGGCATTATGGAGGTCTCAACCTCAACCAATAAAGATACAACTGCACAGAGGGCGACAATAAAAATCTAATAAAATGCACAAGTACAATAAACCTTTTTTACACCATCCGCGATGCTGAGAAACCATACCCAACGAATGGATGATGGTGAAGCAGTTTTTGGAGTGAAAACTATTCATTGCCATTTTTTGGCATCAAATTCTTCAATATGGTGAAGGGGGGGGGGTTTCATGCATTTTGAGAACGAGTTAAAAAGAAAATGGCGTTTTAGGCTTTAACCATTTTTGCATCTTTTAAGAGCCAGAGTTTCACATATTGTGCAAAAAATTATCCTAGATGGGGACTGGAGTACATCTGTTTAAAAGAAAATAAAAGTTCTACTACACGCGGAAAAGATGCATTGATGCATAAATAAATAAATAAAATAGAATAATAATTTGGGGGAAAAAAACAAAAAAACGAATAACTTAGAAAAAAACTAATTCTTTTGATGAATTTGTAGAAGTGAAAAAAATTAGACTTATTGATGGGAATTCTTGTCTCCCAAAAATTAACTAATAAAAATAATTGGGTAATAAAGCACTGAGTTTTCAAGGGTTAGAGCGTTGCATGCCAGCCTTTATGAAGAGGGTGCTGGGGTAAATTTTAGACAATATTTATTTCTCTTGTTTCTTTTTCTATACCTAGTCTGTACAATGTGATATATGTACACAAGGTAGACTAGCTCCTGTGCCCAGGAATGAACTGATCTGATACACCTATGCTTTGCAGGGCCTTTATCGTTTAATCTGTAAATGAGGTATTATTATGTTGGTTCCCTGAGGAAGGAGCAGGGGTATCGGTCTGAAACGCGTCGTGATAAAACCATCATTACCTGACATTTGTGATCCTTTCATCGTACGAGCAGTACGGATCAGATTAACACTGCCCCTTTGGATCTGATCTGACACCTATGCATTGCAGGGCCTTTATCGTTTAAACTGTAAATGAGATCAGGCTGAACAGTCATCAGCGTAAAGGTCGTGTGATATGATGAACTCGCCGAGTGTGCTTACATCAGCTCTGCAGGGACCACAACACAAAAAGTGAAAATTCCCAAACTCTGAAAGCCTCTTGGACATCCTACAGGCGGTATTGGAGCTGCCCATGCAAGAGGCTCCTGGCCGCTCTCCAGCACTCGCTTTATGAGCCATCATCTGCTCCTCATTAATACAGAGCTGCAACTAGAAATCTAGGTTAAGAGGCAAAATACAAAGTACACAGGGAGGTGTGATCAGGGGAACACAATGAGACACTCTTACTCATACACAAGGAAACTGACCGGCTCCAAATGCAAAACTAGAGAGAACTGGTTCAGCCAAACTCTCCCCCCCTCCTCCATATAACGTCACCGGCTCTGCAGCCCCTGGGGCAGAGTCGTCACCACTCACAGGTCCCACAAGACATAATCCATAAAGGCTTTTACATCTTTCATCTTCCAGATATGGGAATTTAATATTTTGCTTTTCACCTTTCCCTGGGACTCTTCGATCTTTATCAGAGGCTCATCAATCAGGACGAATGTGACCATGGAGAAACAGACCTATGGATGCACCATTATAGCCAATTGTCTTAGGCAGCTTCACATTGCGTCTGTGCTGTCCGTTTAATGGTTGTGATTGACAGCAGCACAAACGCAATGTAACAAACACGTAAACGCATCCATAGGCTGCTATTAAAAAGCAAATACTAATACATGTCAAAACGAACATCCATTTGCAAGGATGAGTTTCTTGACACGCACCTGCAATTGTGGATTACCACAAATTTTCTGTCCGGTTAAGAAAAAAAATGCAATATAACATCATGCTACACATTTGTACATATTTGTAGCATGCGTTATATTGCATACGTAGCTAGATAGAGGATAGGATAGATCATCGTGCTTGATGAAGGTCCGTCAGGCTGAAACGTCGCTCCACATAGCACTTAAAAAGAATGCAACAAAATGTGGACTTTATTAGCCTGTTTTCTCGGGTGGCTATTTTGAGGCAATATGAGGGAGTAATAAACATGGAGTCAAGATATGTGTTTTATAAAATGATTTATCTGTGTGTTGTGTCTCATTTACTTTTTAATAGAGATTCCTAATGGCCAGGTCTAACATTGGCCCGACATGAATCTTGGGCTTAGTGCCAGCAGCAAATACAAAGCTGGCATTATCCCCTTATTACCCAGCTTGCCACCGGGGCAGCGGCGGGTTGCTAGTTTATAGCGTGGGGGACCTCAATAGCAATGGGCCCCCACCACACTGAGAATACCAGCCCCCAGCTGCCTAGTGTTTCCTTGGCTGGAAATTAAACATAGGGTGAAGGCCCACACTTTTTTTTGTGCCACCCAATGTAAAATTAGGCAGCTGAGGGTGGCAGCTCGCAGCTGTCTGCTTTATCTGTGCTGAGACTGAAAAAAACTCGAAGGCCAATGCATTTTTTCCCCATTATTTATTTCACACAATAAAAGAGCAGGTTGGTTGCGGTACACTAATGTGTATGGCAACAAAGCACGGACACCATCCAGATTGTGGAAACGCAGTCTGATTGCAACAACCAATCAAAGACGCCCTCACATAGCAGGAGCATCTCTGATTGGCTGATGCCGGTCACTGCAGTGAATATGAATTAAGTTCAATGAGCAGCCCCAAAAGCAACAGGGGAAGAGGGGGAGAACGGCAAGAGCGAACTGGCTATCAATTATCTACTATATAATTGCCGTAGCATTTTCGTGTCGGACCCGAAAACGCCGTGGCTATGTCACGCTGTGACGTTCACCATGCGCGAGCAATGCCGCGAAGCGGCCATTGCGAGTCGCTGGCCGAAAATAGAACCAGAGGCTCGGCCACAAAGTTAGCGATTTACCGCTGAGGTAGCGCGAGCAATGGCCGCGAGGCCATTGCGAGTCGCTACCTCAGCCGCCGCACCTGCCGCATCTCCCCCTATACTTTCAATGGGGATCTATTGCGAGTCGCTGTGTAGCGCGAGCAATGGACGCGAGGCCATTGCGAGTCGCTACACTTGCGGCGCGGTTGAGGTAATCCCATAGAAAGTATAGGGGGACTTGCGGCAGGTGCGGCAGCGAGTCGCTGGCTGAGTGCGAGCACTTGCGGCGCGGTTGCGGTAATCCCATAAGGATTACTGCAACCGCGCCGCATTGCGAGTCGCTGGCTGAGTGCGAGCACTTGCGGTAATCCCATAAGGATTACCGCAACCGCGCCGCATTGCGAGTCGCTGGCTGAGTGCGAGCACTTGCGGCGCGGTTGCGGTAATCCCCATAAGGATTACCGCAACCGCGCCGCAAGTGCAAGTTGCGGCGCGGTTGCGGTAATCCCCATAGAAAGTATACGGGGACTTGCGGCAGGTGCGGCAAGTGCGGTTTTGCCGCACCTGCCGCAAGTCCCCCTATACTTTCTATGGGGATTACGCAAACCGCGCCGCAGATGCGGTTTTTAAATAAAATAAAATAATTTTAATACAAATAAATTTACTTAAAATAACAAATAATAAATAAATTTAATAATAATAAAAATAGTAAAAAAACAAAACAAAATAAATAATAAAATAAAAAATTGCTATCTACTATAATCAAATTAATGCACGTTCTAGAATCCCGATGCATTTGCATCGGGCTCACAGCTAGTATTATATATACACACACACACTACATATACATATATTATATTTAGATGCATCAAAAACATGCAATTTTTGCATTTAAAACGGATCTGTTGAATGGCCAGCACAAACGCAACGTAAACCTAGCCTTATAAGCACAACTAGATTTACCAATTCATATTACAGCCCACGAGTGTCGAAAAACGTGGACAAATGGCATTGTATGCCCCCACCATGTAGCTAGTTCATGACACCAAAATCAGGTCTGTGGAGTCTGTATCCAATTTGGTGGAGTCGGATTCAGGGAAATTGAGGAGTCAACGTTCCACAGCCCTGATAAAAACTATGGTTGGGCTTCAAAACTGCAGGAGCAATATGAGCAAGAAAACATGGCCACTATACAGTCACGCAAATACAAGATGTACAAGACATAGAGCGTCACAGTAGCCAGAAACTCTGTAAAAGCCCCAGCCGAACCAGCCAATACCAACGGGGTCAGTCAACATTAATGTGTATGGGGGTCACCAGTTGAACGATGATCAGGGGATATGTCAATTAAGTGAGATCCAGAAGGCACGTCGGTGCTCTGAGTATGGGAGCATCGGATGAGATTCACGTTGCCATAATGGTCTACCGGCGTCCGATGAGTGATCATCGGGGAGAGCTGCAACAATTAGTTTCCTGTTGACAGGTTCCCTTGGCTTTTTTATGGACAAACTTTACTGGATATTAGCAAACCGGGTTCAGACTAGAAAGTTAGTGTATATATAATATAATAAAAAAAAAATATTTTAACCCATTATTACGATCAATAGTTCACCAGTTATCAGTCTGGGTGCAGGATAAATCTGTTACTCCTGTGCGACTCTTCAGCTGTATGTCCTTTGCTATGTCCAGTTGTCACGCAAGTATAACATCTTTCTGCATTCAAAATTTACAGGGGCGTCTCATTGACTTAGAATATCATCAAAAAGTTAATTCATTTCAGTAATTCAATACGTAAAGTGAAACACATATTATATAGAGGCATTACACACAGAGGGATCTATTCCAAGTGTTTTTTTCCTGTTAATGTTGATGATTATGGCTTACAGCTAATGAAAACCCAAAGGTCATTATCTCAGAAAATTGAAGTAGGGAGGATGAAGGGTTCAAACTGCGCTGCCGTATTCCATGAGACATCAAAGGGTGAATATAATATTGTTAGTCAACGTGTTTCAGGACTCCCTGAAATGCACTGAAACATGAAAATATGATATTGAGCCCTGAAGATGGGCCAGGGAGCCCTGAAACGCGTTGACTAATAAATCAATATTATATTCACCCTTTAATGTCTGGTGGAATATGGCACACAAAATTTAACCCTGGCACATTTCAATATCGCGCCCGCAACGTCACAGCTGCTACGCGGTCATGGGACGCCGGGATTGCAACATCAGCCGTGACGTTGCGGGCCCGCTATTGAAATCATGCCCGTGCTCTGCATTGTATAATAACGCCCATTAGGGCGTATTACAGCGGCGAGGCAGGGGTAGCGCGGCACAGGGGACCCGCCTACCAGTCAAAATCGCTTGGAGGAACGCCCCTGTGACAAGAATTTCGTAAGTTTACCAACTACATTATTGTACTCATAGATTAGTAAAAAAGGTGAGACAGGGATATGTTAGAATGTATTATAAGGCTGCAGGGACAGGTATTAATAGGTTAGAAAGGTGATTTGGGGTGACAGGTTCCCTTTAATAAAAACCTCAAAAGGATTCCTTACTCCAGTATTTCTTGAAAGTGTGCCAGGGTTAAATCTCATGTGTTGTATAATAATTTTCCCCTTGAGCACCTAATACGGTAGTAGTTGAGCCAGACTATATCCTTATGGTGGAATATGGCAGCGTGGTGTTTAACCCTTCATCCTCCCTACTCTATATGCACTACGCTGGGGCCTGCAGCAGCTGTGATCTGCTCTTATAGTGGTTGTGACTCTCACAACCACACAAGGTGAAGCCTCTGATACCTATTTAGGTCATATTTTATCTCTCAGACCCTTCACCCTCCCTACTTTAATTTTCTGAGATAATGACCTTTGGGTTTTCATTGGCTGTAAGCCATAATCAACAACATTTACAGAAATAAACACATGAAATAGATCCCTCTGTGTGTAATAACTCTATATAATATATGTGCTTCACTTTGTTTTTTGTTTGTTTTTTTAAATGAAATCAAACTCAATTTTTTCTGTACTCTTTCCTATGCATATCTGAAAATAGAGGGTGTCAGCATGGTGTAAAGGTCTCAATAATGCACCTAATGAAATTACCGTATACACTCGCGTATAAACCGAGTTTTTCAGCCCAAAAATCGGCTTATACGCGAGTCATATACTGCAGCAGCCCGCAGGCAACCCGCATCAGTATACAGGCCCCCGCCCCCCCCCACCATTAGTATCCAGGGCCCCCCCCCCCCCTTGCTCCAGAAACCTGTAAAGTAAAATCATTATACTTATCGCTGTCCTGTCGCCGCCATCCCCGCCGCTGCAATCGCGATCCTCCGGCTTCATCCGTCTTCTTCCGGCTTCCTCTGGTCGGCGCAGGCAATGACGTCATTGTCTGTGCCACAGGAGGAAGCCAGAAGACGCTGGATGAAGACAGAGGATTGCGATGGCAGCGGCGGGGATGGCGGCGACAGGACAGCGATAAGTATAATGATTTTACTTTACAGGTTTCCGGAGCAAGGGGGGGCCCTGGATACTAAAGGGGGGCCTGTATACTGATGGGGGTGGCGGGCGGGCTGCTGCAGTGTATACCCTCTGGGGCTGCTGTGTATACCTCTGGGGCTGCTGTGTATACCTCTGGGGCTGCTGTGTATACCACTGGGGCTGCTGTGTATACCACTGGGGCTGCTGTATATACCACTGGGGCTGCTGTGTATTACCACTGGGGCTGCTGTATACTACCACTGGGGCTGCTGTATACTACCACTGGGGCTGCTGTATACTACCACTGGGGCTGCTGTATACTACCACTGGGGCTGCTGTATACTACCACTGGGGCTGCTGTATACTACCACTGGGGCTGCTGTATACTACCACTGGGGCTGCTGTATACTACCACTGGGGCTGCTGTATACTACCACTGGGGCTGCTGTATACTACCACTGGGGCTGCTGTATACTACCACTGGGGCTGCTGTATACTACCACTGGGGCTGCTGTATACTACCACTGGGGATGCTGCTGTATACTACCACTGGGGATGCTGCTGTATACTACCACTGGGGATGCTGCTGTATACTACCACTGGGGATGCTGCTGTATATACCACTGGGGATGCTGCTGTATATACCACTGGGGATGCTGCTGTATATACCACTGGGGATGCTGCTGTATATACCACTGGGGATGCTGCTGTATATACCACTGGGGATGCTGCTGTATATACCACTGGGGATGCTGCTGTATATACCACTGGGGATGCTGCTGTATATACCACTGGGGATGCTGCTGTATATACCACTGGGGATGCTGCTTTATATACCACTGGGGATGCTGCTTTATATACCACTGGGGATGCTGCTGTATATACCACTGGGGATGCTGCTGTATATACCACTGGGGATGCTGCTGTATATACCACTGGGGAGGCTGCTGTATACCACACTGCTGGGGGCTGTATACATACCACTGGAGAGGCCTGTATACCACACTGTGGGGGCTGTATACCTGTGCTGGGGTCCACCCTCGGCTTATACACGAGTCAATAGGTTTTCCCAGATTTTGGGGGCAAAAGTAGGGGGGCGTCGGCTTATACACGAGTATATACGGTACAAGAGACTTTTGCGTGCTGCAATTTACACCCTAATGCGTGGTCGGCCCATACACCACGCACTTTGCACACAGGCCAAAAACAGTCGTCTGAATGTAGCCACAAGTCATCTATTTGAGTTTGAGACAATGAGACTGGAGTGAATGAGCAGAACTCTATTGGTTTGTCCAAAATATTGTTCTCGGCAGCACATCACTATGCAAACTGTGCTGTCGAGAACAACAGCAACCTATGCGCTGATCAATTTACTGATCATGCATTGCACATCTGAAGGGCAGTCTGTATCTAAACAGCTATTATACAACTGCTGTTCGGCAAATATTTACCCATCAGTGATAAATGTAATCAAGTATCATAGGAAGAATATCATCAAGTGAGGCAAACAAAGCCAAATGACGTCACCTCTGACTCAATTCATAGTTGCATTTATGCCCCTTTGTTTGCAACGTGCTTACATTTCCATTTGCAACTGTTGTAATGTCCCTTTATGTGTTTAATGTATTTAGTTGGCACCTGTTGGTAGAGTATAGCGTCTCCAAAAGGTTTTCACCCGATTTCATCATTTGAGACTTTTGAAATAGTTGGAACTCCAATACCCCCCTCACCCCATCCCCCATCACAGTGTGTTTGTAAACAGACACCAACATTTTGCGGCAAATTTTAGAGGAAGAAACAACTTTGGTGCAAAAAGACAATTGCAAAATAAAGAGCATTTCTTTTATCGCAATGCACTTTCATGAACTGTGTGCATTTTGATGAATTTGGTGCAAAAAGACATGAGCAAATACAAAACGTTTAAAAAAAAAATGCAAATGATTCATTGGGCCCAAAGTGTTTCCCTCCTAGATGTGGCACCTGAGCTGGTGACCCCTATCTCAACAAATATTTTGCATGTTTGGACAAGCCAAACTCATATACCAGGAATTTTGGAGATCCAATTGAAAGAGTAGACCAAAAGCCAGCCGATTCTGCAGATATTATCCAACCTGTAATGTGTATGGGGGTCTCTTGACTCTCTGCTGACAGATGAAGCTGGGAGAGGTGAGGGGGTCTCACAATTGGCCTCATATCCAATGGCTGATGCTCCTGATCTCCTCTATGGAAAGAGGCCGCTGCTTCATAAAACACAGGAGCGTTCGGCTGATCCTAGATAGCGGTCAACTGAGCGCTCACTTGGCTGACATTTATCTATTCTGCATGGAGGCCTGAGCATAAGAGATTGTTATTAAAGGGGAACTCCAGTGAGAGAAAACTTTTTAGTACAGTCCCTGCCCTCCTACATGATGAGGCAGAGCGGACACTGCAGTTGTAGGATCTGTAGATCTCTTAATAGGCTGGGGTCACACACACAGATATCTGGGCAGATATTGTTCACAGATCTCTGGTTGCAGTGAAATCATGGACACATGGTTCCATTTTGTGGCTGTGTACAAATGGAGCAATCTGTCCATGATTTCACTGCAACCAGAGATCTGTGAACAATATCTGCTCAAATATCTGTGTGTGTGACCCCAGCCATAAATCAATAAAATCATACCTGCTCCTCAGCTCTCACCCCCCCCCCCCCATGCATAGGCTGCTTTCACATCACCTTTTTTTCCTGTCCGTGGGATCATACTTTTTGTAGGACCCCACGGACAGGAAAGGACACCACAGGGGGTGACATATTCTGTGTCCGGGTCTGTGATTATCACGGATCCGGACACAGCGGGGCACTTCCACTTCTGCAATGTATAATATATACATTGCGGAAGTGAAATATAGTAATAAAAAAATCTTTCTATTTTTAACTCTATGCTCACCTGTCTGCAATCCACTGCTGCCTCCAGAAAGCTTTGGGTGCTTATAGGACCTGCGGTGATATCACAAGCCAATCAGCTGATCGGGTCACATGACCGCGGTAACTGCGGTCATGTGACCCGATGACGCTGCCGGGTTGTGACATCACGGCAGGTCCTATAAGCACCCAAAGCTTTCTGGAGGCAGCGGTGGATAGCGGACAGGTGAGCATAGAGATTTTTTCTTTTTAACTCTTTCTTTTACTTAATTTCACTTCTGCAATGTATATTATACATTGCAGAAGAGAAATTAGACAGTTAGGAGTAATTGTAGTGTGCTGAGCATGCTCAGTAGACTAAAATCGGGTCCGAGGCACGTACAGCTGTTTCCTCGGACCCGCGCTCATAGGCCCCCATGTTAAAGACCAAGGATTGGATTTGGCCTAGTTGCCGTCCGAGTTTGTGGGATCCGATTTTTTTCTGTGCCCAAAATCGGAGCAGTCTCCAATTTTGGGTACAGCAAAAAAAAAAAAAAAATCAGACACAATCGGACGGCAATTAGGCCATATCTGATCCGATCCAACCCCCATAGGATAACATGGGGGCCAAATCGGAACCATGGCTGTCCATTTTACAATGGACAGCCGCGGATCCAAAAAAAAACATGGTGTGAAAGCACCCATAGAATTTCAGCATGTCAGCTTCATGAAGCAGCACAGAGCAGGAGGGGGGTCAGGGGTGTGGATGCTGGGAGCTGCAGGATCATCCTACATTCCAGCCCCCTTACACTTCTGTATAGGGAGGGGGCGTGACAGAGGGCTTGGCCAAAAACCCCATGCTCACACTACAATCCTGCCTCTGATATACCATCCTATGTGACAGGGGGATCCAGGCTTGAAATAGCAATCATGTCACCAAGCAGATACAAATACACGCTGTGATCCTCTGCTGTATGATCATGCATAATGTGTAATGTTATTGTGAGGCTGAGAGCACAAGCAAAGCATTACATTGATCGATTCAGTTCTGCATGGTCTCCCCTCCCCACAGGAACATGGTAGCTTCCTATCCCTCCAACTTTCAATGGATCATCATCACTCCTCACTGGAATCTAGGATGATCCTGCAGCTCCCAGGTTCCACACCCTTGACAAACCTCCTGATCTCTGCTCCTGCATGAAGCTCTCAGGCTGAAATTTTATGTCTCATGAGGGATGGGGGGAGATCAAAGAAGCAGGTATCATTTCATTGAATTCTAAGAGATCTATAGATCCTAGAACTGCAGTGTACAGCTCTGCTTCATCATGTAGCAGGGCAGGGAATGTACTAAAGAGTTCTCTCTCCCCAGTGTTCCCAGTTAAGGCTCCCTTCACATCACATTATTTGGGGATCCATGGCTATCCGTTGTAAAACAGATAGCCAGGGATCCGATTTGGCCTCCATGTATCCCTATAGGCACAGATGGGCACGGATTGGTCCTTAATGGCCATCCTGTGTGTGCAGGGATCCGATTGTGTCCTCTTTTTTGACGTCCCCAAAATTGAAGACTGCTCCGATTTTGGGCACAGCAGACACAATCGAACAGAATCGGATCCAACGCTGTCCGATTCAAATAACATGGGGTCTATGGAGCTCAGATCCAGGAAAAAACAGGATTGTTTCCTGGATCCGGTTTTAGTGTACTGAGCATGCTCAGTACACTAAAACTGCTCTGTTCCTGTAATTTCACTTTAGCAGTGTATCTACATACATTAAATAAAGCAATGTGTAAAAAAAAAATGCTCACCTCTCCGCAGCGTGTCCCGCAATGCGAGGCATCCACCTCCAATGGCTGCAGGACCTTAATCAGCTGACCGGGAAGGGGGTGGCATCCCGATCAGCTGATGTGTCACATGACAACATCAGCTGAGCAGTTTAAATCGATCAGTGGGTGATTTAAATCACTCAGCTGATGCTGTCATGTGACACATCAGCTGATCGGGTTGCCACCCCCTTCCCGGTCAGTTGATTAAGGTCCTGCAGACATCAGAGGTGGATGCCTCGCATCGCAGGACACTCGGCGGAGAAGTGAGCTTTTTTTTCAATTTTTAACACATTGCTTTCTCTCCATTTCGTAATGTATGTAGATACTCTGCAAAAGTGAAAAAACAGCCCTGCTTGCCTGTGCTTTGCAGGCTCGGCTCCCTCAAAATCATAAATCCGGACACAGGAATAGCATCTAGAGTTACCAATCTGGTCCTGTCCGTTCCTGTCCCGTGTGTTCCTGCAGAAAACAGGATCCCCATGGACAGCAAAAAAACCGTGATGTGAAGGGGGCCGTACATGAATATAACGGGACCTAACAATCTTTGTAAATGCAACTAAATAAAGTATCAATGTTCTGGTCCTCCAACAATAAATGCAACAAAATAGCAAGTGACACCACATGTGCACAGAGCAAACTGCCTTCACACTGCATCATTTTCACATCCATGTGGATCCTTGAATTTCAAGGACCACACGACAGGCACGGATCTGTTCAAAAGGATGCCAACTGATGACCACGGACAGGTTTTTTCTTAACAAATCTGTCATCAGTTAGCAGAGATAGGACTGGGAGGAGCTGTACCTTGCTTCTGAGCATGCTCAGTACAGCAGAACGGATCAGTTTTACGCAATTGTTTATTCACGGATCCATACAGATCCGTCTCTATAGAGCTCCATGCTATTTGACATTGACAGCTACGGGTCTGTGTCAGTGATTTTAAAAACAGCACAAAATTGCCAATTCTCCAATTCTGGGTACATGAAAAAAAACTGAGAAACGGATCTGTGACAAAACACACACATGAAGGCCGTATAGGACCAATCTGTGCCCATAGAGATACATGGGAGGCAAAAACTGATCCGTGGCTATCCATCTAAAACGTATAGACACGGTTCACAAATCATGCACTGTGAAGGTAGCCTTACATCAGAGGTGTTCATACCTTTTCAGTTTCATAGGAATCCAACATCACCAGCGGCATTCAAGTCACCAAGACCTTGGCATGTGCCCCAATCAATCATTTCATAGGTATAACTGGGTCAAAACTAATGAGGCCACAATTACCATTGCTAAATGGATGGCCACCCTGCTGGCACACCTGCCCAGTCTCCCCAGCTCCATTACCTTCACATTTTTAGGGAAATTTCCCATTGAGTCATTCAGACAGACTATACGGCAACCCCAGAGAGTGCTGGGATGTCCACTGAAAACCAACCTAATGTTGTCCGAAAGACCAGAATAAGCCAGAGCCGACCGCAGGCTTCAGCACAGGTCTGGACCAGTCAGGGGGCTCGTCCATCAGAGACGGTGTAAGGTTTCTGACAACATCATTCTCAAAGGCTTAGAGCAGGAATTTGTCTGTAAACATGTAAATGGACTAGAAACTGAATCCAACAAGGGGGACATTCTTATAAACAAAGGGGGAAGGAAAAATGCCAAAAGACTGACCAGCAAACCAGTCTCATGCACAATGGATGGGATGTGGTTAGCACTGTAGCTTAGCAGTGCTGGGGTCCGGTGTTCAAATCCCACCAAGGACAACGCCAGCGAGGAGTTTGTATGTGTTCCCTGTGTTTTCTAGGGTTCTCCAGTTTCCTTCCACACTCCAAAGACATACTGATAGGGCCCTCAGATTATGACCACAATGGGGACAGAGTTGCAAATATATGTAAAGTGCTATGGAATTAATAGCGCTATATAAATGAGTAAATATAATGTATAACGTGAAGCTCACATTATCACTGAGTGCGAAAATCTGCAATTCCCATAGATTTCAATGAAGAACTAAAAGCACTATATTGCAACCAATGCCCAAGGGTGAGGGGGGGCACTAGAGATAATTATCTTTACAGAACCGCTCCAGTTTGTTGCTCCAAATGAGTTGCCTGTTCTGGGCATGTGCAGAAACTGACCTTGCTATGGGCATCGGCCACCCTGGTAACGCCAGGACCGTCTTTAGGATTTTAGTGTTTCAGAGGTGAGCTGGCTACAAGGGAAGGGTTTGTTGCCTAGATGGCAGGCTCAGGACTGAACAGTTTGCACTTATCAGCTATTCTAACTCCCAAGATATTCCCAATCGAGTGGTTTCAATGTTTTGGTAGTCAGAAATATTGTAAATGACTCCCTTGCAATACCAAAGAAAGCCCACAGATATAGGTAGAGCTGTTTCTTCATGGAAGCGGACGTTTTTTTTTCAGTTCCCCCAACACTTTATGGTTTCCTTTATTTAACAATGTACAACATTAGGAGCATAAATGACAAAAACTGCTCGGTATATTTCCAGCTACCATCACGCACATGGTCCGCAGCTCCGCTGTTTATAGGCCCATTAGCTGTGGGTTGCTTAGTTTTGCTCCATTACACAGAACGTCTTATTATCCCCTACAGACCGTGGCCTCTTGGAAAGCAAAACAATGACAGAATTCGGCAAACCTCCTGCATCCGGCTTCCTGATTATTCATCTTACTAATAACAACAGTGGTATAGCGTCACTAAAGTCAGGCAGCAAGGGTTAAATAACACTGCAATGGGGCGATGTCTGCTGGGAAGACTGATGAGAGGCCAGATGCAAAGTCTCCGCTGTCAGGGCATGCTGGGAGTGGTAGTTTTGCAATAGCATGGAAAGGTGGGCTGAAGACCACTACAGTACAGTGGATTATATAATACAATGAGGAGGAGACTTGTTAGGAATCTAGTGTCTTATTTTGGATTTCACTGTCCTGAGGACATCTGATCAGAGAGTGCCCCCTTTCCAAATACATAAAAGCAAAGGAGGTCAATAACATCCCCCCATATCGCCCCCAACCTGGGGCCACAGTCACCACTAAGACAAGTCCTGTCCTGACAGCCTGTCTCTCCAGGACACATACTGATTATCCTGGCTGCATTTCTTCCTACAGAATAACGCTTAGAGGGGACAGACACCTCTGACAATCATGAAAACAAGTAGGCCCCAAAGCCTCAGCAGACGCTGCAGCGAGCAGGCACCAAGGTCAAAGATGAGATAGGAATACAGTGTGCGTAAAAGGGGAAGTAGCAGACATTTCCTGGAAGACGTGGTGCCCAAAAAACTGGAAGGAAACGACTGCTCGCATTCAGAGAAAGCACTCAAGTACCGTAAAGCAAGATATACAGCAAAGAACAGTGCAGGTCTGCAGAGTGCTGCTCTGAAACTGAAGGACTACAGCTCCCAGCATGTCAGTGGATGTTGAGCACCAGCCTGCAACACTAAGCGCGAGGCTCGAGTGACAGACAGCCATGCTGGGAGTTGCAGAACAACTGGGAGGGCTGCAGATTAAAGGCCGCATCATACACTTCAATATCGTTAACGATAACACGAGATCGTTCGGACACTCTTTCGAGATCATTGGTGAGATGTCGCACATCTAGATATCGTGAACGAGGCGCCAACGATGTGGTGAGCCGCTATCGTTCACACAACCCAGGAGCCATACTTGTTCACGGTTGTGAATAGGCGAAGTCGCTCACAAAATCGTTATCGCGGTGTCACACACAACAATGCAGCAGGTTGAACGATGGTTAATTGAACAACGCACGATGGATGAGGTCGGGATCTCAAATCTGTGATGAGCGATCAAACGATTTTTCAATGCAAGATCGCTCGGTTACACTCAACGACGCACAAACGATATCATTTAAGCGATTAAAAAACAGTGACATGTCAGCGATATCATTAACGATATTGAAGCGTGTGACGTGGCCTTTAGACTATGTTCACACGCTGTGTTTTTGCTACATTTTTGTGCTGCAGATTAACCTAGGTTTTAGGTTAATCTAATCCTACGATTTTGTTTCTAATTAAAACCTGTGTGATTCAGTGAAAAACTGTAACCGCACATTGGTTATTTCTATGCAGTTAAGGGGATGTCACACGCGTCGATATCGCTGTCAATGTCGCTCGTACGTCACGGATTTTCAGTCGCTCATGCGACGTAAAAGTGACGCAGGAGCGACATTGAAGCGTGTGACCAAGCGATGCAACCAGCGATATGTCGCTGATCGCAGGTTTCACTGCCAGATGTAAAACCTGTCGCTCATCACTCAGTAGACCTTGTGCATCGCTGCGTGTGACACTAAACTTTCTATTTTGACATCGTACAAGCGACTAAATAAAATCGCTCGCAAGATGGCAACATCACCGCATCGCTGGGTCATATTGACGCGTGTGACATCTTACCTGCGATAATTCCACATCGCTCAGGCGATTAATAATTTGTGACGCATGAGCGATATCGCGGGCGACATTGACACGTGTGACAGGCCCTTTAACCTGCACAGTTTTTGCTCTGTTTTGATAAGAACAAGCATCAATTGTTTTCTAAGTTTTTCCATAGTCAAAAATCGCAGGAAAAAAAAAATATTTACTAACAAAACCTTCAGGTTTGCTGCAGCAGAAACACAGTGTGTGAACACAGACTCAAGAGAGGAGCCTTACACCAATCATTTACTTTCCTAAGTAAAGGGTTAGTAGCCTTTCAGGGGGCTACGTGTCCTGTGATTGTGCCCTCCTGTGATTGTGCCCATCTTTGCACCTCATACTTTGCCAAGTCTACACAGAGGTATATAGCAGATGATTGCTTATTACAGACATCTAGTACTTTCTCAACTCTGAATGTGAACAACAATGCACAGGAAACCAGAGGGTAAACGCTCACAACCCCCCTGTCCAGACTTTCCTGAGCGAGGGGTGGAGGTCGAGGGGTGCAATACAGGAACTACCCCCCAGGTTGTGGACAAATACATAGAGCAGCTCAGAGAGAGCGTTCATTTGCCCTGATAAAAACAAGTCAATGGTGTGATCTGATAGTGACCTCATCAGTGATCTCCTGCAGATTAGATCTATACAGGGGAATTACTGAGAAATCTCCCAGAGCACAGATCTATAAGTGACATAAGACTGTGATGCCCTTAGGCTGGCTTCACATTTGCGTATGGGAAGGCAGCGTTTTGCTGCGTTCCCATACGCAGTTAAACGCATGCGCACTGCGTTCCTATGTTTAACATAGGAACGCATGGTGCCTGCGTTTGCTGCGTTCGGGTGCGGATGCGGACGATATCTGCTGCTTCCGGTGTCCAGCATCCGCACCCGGGACGCAGCATGTTGGGTTTTTTTGTGCGTTTGGGGAGCTTGGACAATCAGCAAGCGTCCCCAAGCGTACAAAAAAAGCATTGTCTTCAATGGGTCCGCAGTGTCCTCTGCATGACACAGCAGGAGAACGCTGCGGACCCATTGAAAAATCTCCCGGTGGCCGCCGGTGATGTCACAGGAGCTCACCGACGGCCACCGGGAGATCAGCTGACCCTCTGCTGTCCTCCTTTCCCCGCCGCCTGTAATCTCATAGCGATGTCGGCGGGGAGAACAGCTGATCTGAAAGCTGTTTGAATCTTCCCGCGCCGACATCTCCTCACAGTGTCGGCGCGGGAAGATTCAAACAGCTCTCAGATCAGCTGTTCTCCCCGCCGACAGTCCCGGAGCTTACCGGCGGCCGGAGATCTCCGGCGCTGATCTCCGCCTCCGGCCCGCCCCCGGACAGCGCCGATTGGCTGCCGGGCTCCATAGTGATGTGTCCGCAGGCGGACATTATCCGCTGCGGACACATCAAAGTGTCCCTGCTTCTGACAGCGTTTGAGTCTGCATGCCATCAGCATGCAGACACAAACGCTAATGTGAAGCCAGCCTTACAAGGGGTTTTGGGACTTTAATTCAAGTCCCTGCACTGCAAGAAATGCAACAACAAACACCCTCACTTTTTACATACCCCAAAGCTCCAATGCCAGCACCCCATTTTCACATATTTTGCAGCAGAGGGGACACGAACTATAAACATGATGTGACCGCTGCTGCTAATCACAGGCTTCAAGGTGAAGCTAGCAGGCGTAGCACCGGCAAGCTGAGGCTAGTGATTGGCTGCAGCGGTCATGTGATGTGCAACACATCGTAGACAAAGCAAAATAAAGAGAGGGGAGTGTCTGTGCGGGCACAGTGCAGGTACCAAAAGGCGAGAGAGTGGTTTGTAGTTAACATTTAACATCATGGAGGCTCAGTCTTAAAATAGTGAACAAGTCCTTTTAGGGCCCCTTTACACACGGCTACATTTCTAGGGTGGCTACAGGTAACTTACTGGTTGCAGTGAAATCATGGAGACAAGGTTCTATCTTGTTGCTGTGTACAAATGGAATCATCTCTCCATGATTTCACTGCAACCAGTAAGTTACCTGTAGCCACCCTAGAAATGTAGCCGTGTGTAAAGGGGCCCTTAGTGTTTTATGGCCGCCACACAAGAATTTGGGACCTGCTGCCCCTCTGTATGGCTCTGATTTTTTAGGTCTGTTTTGCTCAGATCAGAATACCTACATCAACTGTGTAATCTCCAGGCCTCGACAATTGGGCCGTACTAGACAGCTGAATCCAGACCATCAGAGAAAGTGGGACCCCACATAAAATAATCACCGCATGTCATTTGAGTTATCGCGAGATGTCGCGAGATGTCGCGTCCATGGTGCGGGCGAGAGTGTGTGATCTGTACGCAGGCATCCGCGTGCGCACAGATCACTAATGGCGGGCAATGAGAGCGCACGGCGGTCCGCAAGCATCTGCAGACCGCCGTGCGCACCATTATAAACATAGGGGCCGCGGTCTGCATGCAGATGCATCTGCAAAACGCTGCAGATGCATCTGCAAGTCTGAAGCCAGCCTTACAGAACTATTCATCCTTAAAAACAATGTTTCTAGGAGAGAATACAGACACAGTGGACTTATCTTCCTCAAGAACAAGCGACTGGGCATGATTAATCCCAACATGTCTGATCGTCCTCTGCCACAAAGGATCGGTCACAGTCCGCCCGCCATATACAGGATCCTGCCACTGGGTATACATCAGTACCACCACCTCTGACTCTGTCCTGGGAACATTCAGCCATCAAAGCTCTAATAGTAACACGTTTCCAAGTCAAGAAAACCAAGAATCGACTTTACATAACTAAATGTCCTTGTTACTGATAATGAATTTCTGTAGCTCCCAAATATCATCATTCTTATTGGTCCACATATTATCCTCAAGTTATAGGCAGTGATCACCTTTGGGAACATTTGTTTTTACTCAAACACATTTATGCAATAGGGTTTCATTAAAAACGTTGCTACGTTTTCCTTCTATAACCTGTGTCGCATAATCTACTGTTGGCTGCAGAATGAGTTAATTGAGAACGGTCAGTGAGCTCTTAACAAAAACCAACCACCAAGATTTAACCACCTGTAAGGTTGTGTGCTCACGATCTGGAGGTGCAGCATGTTGGATGCAGCGCCTCCGGACCTGAAGGAACCCTCCGGTGAGCGCAAGGAGGCCACAGCTGCCCCGGGCCCACGACATGCATTGGGTGCTTCTCCCTGTGTGCACCCGATGGTGATTGCTTCAGCATGAAATGAACATGCTGTGGAGATGCGGAAGTGTAGCAACCTTCACCGCAGCCAGTAACACGCTGCGGTTGGGGAGCAGCACAGTGAGCATGGCATTTCTAGAAATCCCATCCACTATGCTGCTACTGTACAACGCAGTGGCAATACGCTGCATCCAAAACACTGCAATTCCTGATCGTGTCAATCACCTGCTGCACTGATTTACAGGTGGTTAAATCCTGGTGGTTGGTTGCCTTTAATGCATCTTTTTTCTCTGAGCTATTAGCAGATTTATAACCACATAAAAATATCACTGTGAAATTAAAGGGAACCTGTCAGATTGTTTATGCCCCCCCCCCCAGCTATCACAGTCTGCACCTTCAGCTTAATATTACTAGTTTAATCGTCCCTGTCTGAGCTCATAGTGTGATGTTAAAGGTGGGGGAAAAAAAAAAGCATTTCTACATTTAAATTTTCTTAGGTAAATGAGGGACTGACTACTCCTCGGAGGATGTAGTCACTCTGGCAGGTTCATAGTTAACTCACTGAAAACTTCTCTGTATAAAGGACCTGTGTGATGTAATGATCATGTGACCTTAGTGGGCGCTGCCTATTATAGTCACATAATTGTGACATCACAGTTCCCGCAGCATCTTCTGACATTCCGTAGAAATGTTAACTATTAACCTGCCAGAGTGACTACGTCCTCCAAGGGGTCTACACACTGCTTCACTTACATAAGAAAATGTAAGTGTATAAATGCTTTTTTTCACCATTACACTATGAACTCCGACAGGGATGGGTAGACCAGTACTATGAAGCTGCAGACAGTGATAGTTGGATGGGGGGGCATAAACGAGCTGACAGGTTCCCTTGTCTTCTGGTCGGATTTCTTTTTGTGCCAAATTCTTCAAAGCGTTAATGAATTTGGGGCCAAATCCCCCAATTTTTTTCCATCATTTAATCATAATTGGCGATTTTCTTACACCAAAAACCTTTCAAAAAGACTTCTCCAGAAACTATATTACGGGGGAGGAGACTGTAGACGCAAAAAAGGAAAGATGCAACTTTTGTCCCATATCATGAAAGTGTCTGAATTATCAGTAAATAAACGTTGTGGAAGAAAGACATGAAAAAAAGTCAGTCTCCCCCTCACCCCAAAAAAGCATGGTATTTAAAAAGTGGAACAAAACACAGAAGAAGCAAAGACTGAAGACGATACAAACTGAGTAAATGACACCAGAAGACTGGATAAATCAGGGCCAAAGCTTGTAAGAGACACAGTGCAAAATTACCAATGGAAGCCAATGGCAAAAATGATTTTTCGCCCCAAATTCGAGTATTTAAATATATATAAAATTGTGCCAGGAATATGGACAATTCCTTTAAGTCACATTTCACTGCATCCAACCACTGAGGGACTGGTTAAGCTTGAAACTATGGAAATTCCCATAATAAGCACCAGTTCGTCTGAGACCCCAAGGGGTGACAGGGCAGATAGCTCGATATGGGGGTGTGTGGAGGGGCAGATGTGCAGAGACCCCAGTAGTGAGAGGGGGGGGGCAGTTGTGCAGAGACCCCAGTAGTGAGAGGGGGGGGGGGCAGTTGTGCAGAGACCCCAGTAGTGAGAGGGGGGGGGGGCAGATGTGCAGAGACCCCAGTAGTAGAGAGGGGGGGGGCAGATGTGCAGAGACCCCAGTAGTGAGAGGGGGGGGGCCCGTAGTGGAGGGGGGGGGGCAGATGTGCAGATACCCCAGTAGTGAGAGGGGGGGGGGCAGATGTGCAGAGACCCCAGTAGTGGAGGGGGGGCAGATGTGCAGAGACCCCAGTAGTGGAGGGGGGGCAGATGTGCAGAGACCCCAGTAGTGGAGGGGGGGCAGATGTGCAGAGACCCCAGTAGTGGAGGGGGGGGCAGATGTGCAGAGACCCCAGTAGTGGAGGGGGGGCAGATGTGCAGACACCCCAGTAGTGGAGGGGGGGCAGATGTGCAGACACCCCAGTAGTGGAGGGGGGGCAGATGTGCAGACACCCCAGTAGTGGAGGGGGGGCAGATGTGCAGACACCCCAGTAGTGGAGGGGGGGCAGATGTGCAGACACCCCAGTAGTGGAGGGGGGGCAGATGTGCAGACACCCCAGTAGTGGAGGGGGGGCAGATGTGCAGAGACCCCAGCAGTGGAGGGGGGGCAGATGTGCAGAGACCCCAGTAGTGGAGGGGGGGCAGATGTGCAGAGACCCCAGAGTGGAGGGGGGGGGCAGATGTGCAGACACCCCAGTAGTGGAGGGGGGGGCAGATGTGCAGACACCCCAGTAGTGGAGGGGGGGGCAGATGTGCAGACACCCCAGTAGTGGAGGGGGGGGGCAGATGTGCAGACACCCCAGTAGTGGAGGGGGGGGGGCAGATGTGCAGACACCCCAGTAGTGGAGGGGGGGGGGGCAGATGTGCAGACACCCCAGTAGTGGAGGGGGGGGGGGCAGATGTGCAGACACCCCAGTAGTGGAGGGGGGGGGCAGATGTGCAGACACCCCAGTAGTGGAGGGGGGGGCAGATGTGCAGACACCCCAGCAGTGGAGGGGGGGCAGATGTGCAGAGACCCCAGCAGTGGAGGGGGGGGGGGGCAGATGTGCAGACACCCCAGTAGTGGAGGGGGGGGCAGATGTGCAGACACCCCAGTAGTGGAGGGGGGGGGCAGATGTGCAGAGACCCCAGCAGTGGAGGGGGGGGGGGCAGATGTGCAGACACCCCAGCAGTGGAGGGGGGGGGGGCAGATGTGCAGACACCCCAGTAGTGGAGGGGGGGGGCAGATGTGCAGAGACCCCAGCAGTGGAGGGGGGGCAGATGTGCAGAGACCCCAGCAGTGGAGGGGGGGCAGATGTGCAGAGACCCCAGCAGTGGAGGGGGGGGGGGCAGATGTGCAGACACCCCAGTAGTGGAGGGGGGGGCAGATGTGCAGAGACCCCAGTAGTGGAGGGGGGGGCAGATGTGCAGAGACCCCAGCAGTGGAGGGGGGGGGGGGGCAGATGTGCAGACACCCCAGTAGTGGAGGGGGGGGGGCAGATGTGCAGACACCCCAGTAGTGGGAGTGGGGGTGGGGGCAGATGTGCAGACACCCCAGTAGTGGAGGGGGGGGGGGCAGAGATGTGCAGACACCCCAGTAGTGGAGGGGGGGGGGGCAGATGTGCAGACACCCCAGTAGTGGAGGGGGGGGGGCAGATGTGCAGACACCCCAGTAGTGGAGGGGGGGGGGCAGATGTGCAGACACCCCAGTAGTGGAGGGGGGGGGCAGATGTGCAGACACCCCAGTAGTGGAGGGGGGGGGGGGGGGCAGATGTGAGACACCGGGCACTACAGATGTGCAGACACCCCAGTAGTGAGGGGGGGGGGGGCAGATGTGCAGACACCCCAGTAGTGGGGGGGGGGGGGGGCAGATGTGCAGACACCCCAGTAGTGGAGGGGGGGGGGGGCAGATGTGCAGAGACCCCAGTAGTGGGGGGGGGGGGGCAGATGTGCAGAGACCCCAGTAGTGGAGGGGGGGCAGATGTGCAGACACCCCAGTAGTGGAGGGGGGGGGCAGATGTGCAGACACCCCAGTAGTGGAGGGGGGGGGCAGATGTGCAGACACCCCAGTAGTGGAGGGGGGGGGGGGCAGATGTGCAGAGACCCCAGTAGTGGAGGGGGGGGGGGGGGCAGATGTGCAGAGACCCCAGTAGTGGAGGGGGGGGGGGGCAGATGTGCAGAGACCCCAGTAGTGGAGGGGGGGGGGCAGATGTGCAGAGACCCCAGTAGTGGAGGGGGGGGGGCAGATGTGCAGAGACCCCAGTAGTGGAGGGGGGGGGCAGATGTGCAGAGACCCCAGTAGTGGAGGGGGGGGGCAGATGTGCAGAGACCCCAGTAGTGGAGGGGGGGGGGCAGATGTGCAGAGACCCCAGTAGTGGAGGGGGGGGGGGGCAGATGTGCAGAGACCCCAGTAGTAGAGGGGGGGGCAGATGTGCAGACACCCCAGTAGTGGAGGGGGGGGGGCAGATGTGCAGACACCCCAGCAGTGGAGGGGGCAGATGTGCAGAGACCCCTTGTGGGGCAGAGTCCGCTCCTTAGTGGGGCCCTCAGGGACTGGGATCGCACAATACACAAGGACACTTGAAGGGCCCGGTGTCTGTATCCCCCGGGGCGCCTCCTGGCGGTGCAGGCTCTCGGGTGCTCTCACCTCTTCTTGTCGGTGACTGCTGTTCCCTCCATTGCCGGCCGGGGCAAGGAGGCCTCCGGAGCTGCGTCAGACGCTGGGTGCTGCGGGCGGACACTGAGGCCTGGAGAGGGAGCTGGACACTGTAATAATCCACTCAGGAGACACAAAGACCGGGGAGCCGCCGCTACAGGTAAACACGGTGTCCGGAGCTAGGCCGCAGCCGCTGGTGACGCAGTACGTCGCCGGTACGTCGTTGTCACGCTCGGCTCCTCTCACCGGGCTGATCCGGACTCTGCTGCCGCTTCGCTTTTTTTTTTTTCTCTCCCTTCTACGCAAACAAAACGCCTGCGTCACCACATAGGCGTGGTCTCGGAGTGACGTCCTGACGTCACTGAATTCCACCAATCAGGAGAGTTGAAAGTCGAGCCTCCTCGGCCGTTTCCGCCACGCCCACTCCGTACAAGTCAGCTGATGTCGGCGGGGAGAGGGGGGTGTGACCATGTGGGGAGAGGTCATGAGAGTGTAGAGATTAACCCACTCATTGCCTGAACACTGGCGACTTTCGTTTTGCACATCACAAAATCGACACTGGCTTTGTTTCCCATAGCAACCAATTCGGGCCGCTGTTGCTCACAGCATCCAATCAGAGCACGGCTTTCATTGGAAGAAAATTGCAGAAATGAAAGCTGCGCTCTCATGGGTTGCTGTAGCCATAGCAACCAATCAGGGCCGCTGTAGCCCATAGCAACCAATCAGGGCCGCTGTAGCCCATAGCAACCAATCAGGGCCGCTGTAGCCCAAAGCAACCTATCAGAGCACAGCTTTCATTGGAGAAATTACTCTGGAGAAATGAAAGCTGTGCTCTGATTGGTTGCTATGGACGACAAATGCAACTTTGATAAGTGGAATACCAGTGCTGTTCTGATGCAGTGAGGGTTAACTGTGAAAAGCCCAAACATTTGTGGTGGAGGCTGCAGGTGTGGGGGCCTCAGTTGCCTCTTAAGGCCCCGTTACACACTACGATATCGTGAACGGTTTGGTGACGTTGCAGCGATGTCGAAACAACATCATTGCGAGTGACACGTATCAACGATAAGTCGGTTGATCGTTGATTTATGACCTGGACCATAAACCTATCGTTGGTCTTCCACTGGGCGCCCAGCATTGGTGCGTGTGACAGTGGGAGACCAACGATGAACGAGCTCCCAGCGCCGCACAGCAATTGCTGGGAGCTGGGAACCAGGGTAAACAGCGGGTAACTAAGCACTGCACTCAACTTAGTTACCCGATGTTTACCCTGGATACCAGCGTTCTCGCTGGTCCTGATCGTGTCGAGCCCACTGGGACGGGGTACTCAGTACCGGACCAGGTTTGTTACTGGAGGATGTCACAGAGGTCCTGGTCCGGACCGTGTCCTGGGCCCTGGCAGGTAAAAGGGGAATATTTACAGGGGATAATAGTTTGTCGTGACGCCACCCACGGCTTGTGGTCAATAATGGGACCACAGCTGCTGCAGAACCTCCGGGGATGATGTTAAAGCAGCTGAAGTAGTAATAGTTCTCCGCGGGTAGAACTTGGTTCCCCGGGCAGTGATGATGTTACAGTCTATGGTGTAATGTAAGCTTGTAGTGGATGCAATACACTTACTGTCCTGCAGCCTTCCTTTCTCCAGCGTCCAGAGCTGACAGGTTGTGGCTCTCCAGGCTGGATCTCGCTGCCGTCCTGTTGGAGGGAATCATATGCAGGCGACAGAGAATCATGCAAGGGAGTCAGAGGCAGGGTTCACCGTGTTTACTTCGCAGTTTGTTCAGCATAACAGCTCAGTTACAGTTCCTTTACTCCCTGCAGCCAGGTTGTTCCTCTCTGTGACCCCTCACTTTTTCTCTGTCCTTTCCAGGCTTTACTCTCTCTTTTTCACTGTGTGCGCGTCTCCAGACAGTCTAGCAGTAGCTCGGACCCCTGTGGGTCCTCGTGGACACCACCTATACATACAGTATAGATAATTAGTGCTGTCAATACTGGGAATGTGGATGTCAGGCGTGTAAAACCGGCTTTACACTGATCTTTTTCAATGTGACCTTCACGTCAAGTCAAGATCATTTCCAAACTATAATACTGCACTCAGATTTACAATCACTGGTTAACGAGACCTGGAGGCGGTCATCATTGGTCTCACATTAACACTGGGGTTTATTAAATATTACAGAACTTTTCTTTTATATTTAGAAAAGGACAAGTAAAACTAGTCATGTGTCCAATCAACCGCACTTCGAATCTCAGGATCATGGCGGCCCCCAAACATGGATCCCACCAATATTTACCCTAGCAATATCCTAATCACGTTATGGAATAGAAATAGGTCTTAAAATATTTTAAATAATATTGCATTGTTTGTAAATGAATTGTATTAACGGTCCTGCAGATGTCAGAGCTGTAATCACTCAGAATTCCTTGCCAACTCCAAGCCGGCACATAGCTTGTGTTAAGAAATGCCGTGCCAATACCAAAAGTTGTATGCAAATGGGATATCCCAGGAGTCTGTGCACAGCCTTGTAGACTGAGTCTAATAAATCAACAGAATTGTGAATGCAGCTCTGGATGATCACACAGATTGTGGGAAGATTCAGTACAAGCCTAAGGGTTAGGCCTGCTTCACTCCGCCATTTGGAGCTGTCAGGTTCTGTCCGGTGTTTTTGCAGGATGCACCGGACTGAAGCCGACAGCCGCGGACGAGCAGAAACTGAGATCAAATATGCCCTCCGACAGGATTCCTTTCTACTGCTGTCCAGTGCTGAAATTTCAGCCGTGGAGCTCTCCATGGTGCTGAATGAGTGCGGCTGCATTTCACAGCTGACTCTCTTCAGTAAAAGGAATCCAGGAAATGATCTTTTTTTTTTACCGGATCCGGGGCGATCCGGCGCCCATACCCTCCCATGTTATGGGCGCCGGATCGCCCCGGATCCGGGATCTTGTTTTGTTCGTTTTTTGCACCGGACACAAAAATGATGCAGACTCCAATTTTGTGTCCGGTGCAAAAAACGAACACAACTGGATCCAGGGATGCAAAAGGGTAGGAAGACCCTAATGGTAGGGAGAGGAGAGACGTCACCACCTGACACTAACCTGTATCTGCACTCCCTTATGTCCTTAAGCGGGTCCTCCCCCCCGCCGCCGTCACATGCCTAGTTCCTATGTTGTCCCTCCACTCACCCTGGCTAGTGTGAAGGCCAGTGTGAGTACTAGACTACATCTCTACAATAGTCTGACACAGGATAACGTATACAGAGAGGGGAACATCAGCAAAAGGATATGCAACTACTTCAAGGCTGCAGACAACAGGACTCCAGGAGCTACAAGAAGCTTCCTTCCTCCAAGGTGGTCAGTTCAGAATGAATCTCTATAACTGGCATCAAGCAATGTAACATGTGACTATTTAAGGTGGAAGGGAGTGGTCACAAACCGACATCACCTGAGAAAGGAGCAGCAAGGTACAACCTGGAAGACTAGGTTCCTTAACCCTTGCTGCACCAAAAGAAAGCAACTACATTTAAAACCTTGAGTCTCACAAGACAATGCGAGACTCTGATCCCAAAACAGTCACAAGTCTCCCAAGGACAGGAGACCATAGTGACACCAACATGCACTCGCATTTCCAGGACATGCCCCTTTACAATCAACTAGTTACATGAACCCTATCCTGTACAGATCCGACAATACCCAGGAAAGTCCGGAGGACCCCGCTTTTTGTTGTTAGTGAAAAATAAATACAATGCATTGAATGGTATAAATAAAAATTCTCAAAGATTTAATATTGGGCGACTCATGGCACATAGCAAGCCCTGGGGAATAAACATGCTGCAATTAGATGGTGAAGCACAAGCCTATTTTCTGATATTTAACACATTACAACATTTCCTTGCTTTCATTAGGATTGTGTAAGGCTTGATGAATCAGGAGGTTTAACAAAGTAAAAGCGGATCCATATAAAGATAAGAAAACACTGAGAGTCAATTATTAAACGTGTCACTGGGGGCCCCAGCACCGACCGGGCCCTATGTACCCTCTGCTCTGTGTTTTTATACATCTCCAAATTCATGCTATCTTTATGTAAAACTAGCTGGTGGCCCGATTCTAACACATCGGGTATTCTAGAATATGTACAGTTGTGGCCAAAAGTATTGACACCCCTGCAATTCTGTCAGATAATACTCAGTTTCTTCCTGAAAATGATTGCAATCACAAATTCTTTGTATTATTATCTTCATTTAATTTGTCTTCAATGAAAAAACACAAAGAATTGTCTAAAGCCAAATTGGAATAAATTCACACCAAATCATAAAATTGGGGTGGACAAAAGTATTGGCACTGTTAGAAAAATCATGTGATGCTCTCAATTTGTGTAATTAACAGCACCTGTAACTTACCTGGGGCACCAAAACAGGTGTTGGCAATACCTAAATTCACACTTGACCAGTTGACCATGGATTAAAGTTGGACTCAACCTCTGTCCATGTGTCAGTGTGTACCACATTGACATGGAGAAAAGAAAGAAGACCAAAAACTGTCTGAGGACTTGAGAAACCAAATTGTGAGGAAGCATGTTGACGCCCCCCGCAACGAGGCGTCACAAGAGGGTAATTGCAGCCATATAAGCAGACCGCAATATTCTCTGACACAGCAGTGACCTAGTTAACTTTGAGATCCAACTCTGCATCAACAACTAGAATACGGCCAAAGTTCCAGGGTCCGTGGGCAGATGCTAGGGAAGTTGAGCGAGAACAGACACTTAGTCTGAAAGAACAGAAGAGTCTAGAACAGAGTCTAGAACAGGAACTGAACTTGGAGTAGGAGCGGGGGCTACCGCTCACCGTGCAGCCCCCGTGGCCTACCGGTTCGGGTGTCACCACTGAGGCTGAACAACCGGATCGGGCATCATTACCACGGTTCCAAAAGACTCCTGTCCCAAAACTCACAGCCGGTTCACTGTAACCGAAGTCTGCAGCAGTTCACATCTCAGCAAGCGAACCCAGATATGCTGTGGAGGAGCACTCACAGGGACATCCCACCACAGCCAATATCCAGTCGTCTAACCACGGCATACCCACTGAGGGATCCAGGCTCCAAAACCCACAACGTACAACTTGATAGGGCATTGAAGACATTCCTCTGTTATCGCGATTGTGATTTATGGCGACAATGGCGAAAACTAGCTAGAATGAGAAACACTGCGGATCATTAAGGAACACAATCACTGCTAGTCCACCGGTCCTAACTACCCGTGAACTGTATACCATGTACTGCCTGCTGTTACAGTAAAGACCCTTGCAGAGACTTTCTGTGTCCGTGCTTCCATTATGAACTGTCGTGTGCCAAACTTACACAGGTAACCGCAGTGCCGCAAACATCTTAAGCAGCTCCAGCCTCCGGATCACGCTCAGTCCTGTGGAGCGTTTCCATCTTAGCCTGTCAATCCCCCGGAGGTTCCGCCACGTCGATAAAACGGATTACAGAGACACTATAAAGGTGGGTCTACGAATAAATTAAACCCTTTAATCTGTTCCTCAAGACTCTTCAACTTTTGATCTGCACTCCACCGGGCCCCACTACCGGCAGGGCTGGCCACCCTGTCAAGGAGGAAGCATTAGCATGCCTGTCTAAACAGCGAAGTCCCGGCCACGGTGAGTCACATGAGCAATCTCAAGGCTACAAGTCCATCTCCAAAGACCTGAATGTTCCTGTGTCTACCGTGCGCAGTGTCATCAGAAGTTTAAAGCCCATGGCACTGTGGCTAACCTCCCTAGATGTGGACGGAAAACAAAAATTGACGAGAGATTTCAACGCAAGATTGTGCGGATGGTGGATAAAGAACCTCGACTACATCCAAAAAGTTCAAGCTGCCCTGCAGTCCGAGGGTACAACAGTGTCAACCCGTACTATCCGTCGGCGTCTGAATGAAAAGGGCTGTATGGTAGGAGACCCAGGAAGACCCCACTTCTTACTCAGAGACATAAAAAAGCCAGGCTGGAGTTTGCCAAAACTTACCTGAGAAAGCCTAAAACGTTTTGGAAGAATGTTCTCTGGTCAGATGAGACAAAAGTAGAGCTTTATGGGCAAAGGCATCAACATAGAGTTTACAGGAGAAAAAAAGAGGCATTCAAAGAAAAGAACACGGTCCCTACAGTCAAACATGGCGGAGGTTCCCTGATGTTTTGGGGTTGTTTTGCTGCCTCTGGCACTGGACTGCTTAACTGTGTGCATGGCATTATGAAGTCTGAAGACTACCAACAATTTTGCAGCATAATGTAGGGCCCAGTGTGAGAAAGCTGGGTCTCCCTCAGAGGTCAGGGTCTTCCAGCAGGACAATGACCCAAAACACACTTCACAAAGCACTAGAAAATGGTTTGAGAGAAAGCACTGGAGACTTCTAAGGTGGCAGCAATGAGTCCAGACCTGAATCCCATAGAACACCTGTGGAGAGATCTAAAAATGGCAGTTTGGAGAAGGCACCCTTCAAATATCAGGGACCTGGAGCAGTTTGCCAAAGAAGAATGGTCTAAAATTCCGGCAGAGCATTGTAAGAAACTCATTGATGGTTACCGGAAGCGGTTGATCGCAGTTATTTTGACTAAAGGTTGTGCAACAAGTATAGGCTGAGGGTGACAATACTTTTGTCTGGCCCATTTTTGGAGTTTGTGTGAAATGATCATTGTTTTGCTTTTTGCTTCATTCTCTTTTGTGTTTTTTTTATTGAAGACAAATTAAATGAAGATAATAATACCAAAGAATTTGTGATTGCAATCATTTTCAGGAAGAAACTGAGTATTATCTGATAGAATTGCAGGGGTGTCAATACTTTTGGCCACAACTGTATATATTTTATCTATGAAGATTTAAGAATAATGCAATGAATACACAGGATTTACCGGTATAAATATCTACATTATCATTAAATGTTATTGCTCGCGCTGTGAGTGGGGGTTAAATTCCGCGCCAATATCGCTGGCTAGAGTCACTGATCTCCTGACGGTAGCGGTGCGTGCGTGGTTCAAATCCTGCGCCAATTCACGGCCGGACTGCTTCTGTTGCTGATTGGTCGTGCCCGACTGGGTGCAACCAATCAGTGACGCAGGATTTCCGTTGACAGACAAACAGACACAATTAGATGGTTATATAGTAGATAGGCAAAAAATGGGACAACAAAAGCCCCTATAACATACTATATAAAAATTGTCTGAACCCACCAATAATTTTGGGGGACTCCTGACGTTCCCCCAACAGAAGATATCAGGAGACAACAGGAGCATCTCAATGAATTAGAATATCCTCAGAAAGTTCAATTAATTTCATTAATTCAATACATAAAGTGAAGCACATATATTATATAGAGTCATTACACACAGAGGATCTATTTCATGTGTTTATTTATGTTAATGTTGATGATTATGGCTTACAGCCAATGAAAACCCAAAGGTCATTATCTCAGAACATTAAAGTAGGGAGGGTGAAGGGTTATAAACCGATGCCATATTCCACAAGACATCAAAAGGTGAATATAATATTGATTTATAAATCAATGCGTTTCAGGCTCCCTGGCCTCTTCCACAGGACAATTCAATATCATATTGCCATGTTTCATGGACTAATAAATCAATATTATATTCACTCTTTGATGTTTTGTAGAATACGGCAGCACAGTTTTTAAACCTTCATCCTCCATACTTTAATTTTCTGAGATAATGACCTCTGGGTTTTCATTGGCTGTAAACCATAATCATCAACATTAACAGAAGTAAACACATGAAATAGATCCCTCTGTGTGTAATGACTCTATATAATATATGTGTTTCACTTTATGTATTGAATTACTGAAATAAATGAACTTTTTGATGATTTTCTAATTTTCTAATGATGAAACATGGTTCATCATTCCAGGACTGGCTTGACACCTTGAGACCTTGGTGGACATATCATTGGAACCTGTGCACCGCACAAAATTAGCTCAACGAAGCAGGTGGGAATTGTGTATTTGATGAGCTACAGCAGAGGTCCGCAACTCCAGTCCTCAAGGCCCACCAACAGTGCAGGTTTTCAGGATTTCCTTACACATTTGACAGTTGGTAATTTAATCTCCTGCACAGGTGATGATTCCAACTGTCACATGCTAAGGAAATCCTGAAAACTGCACTGTTGGTGGGCCTTGAGGACTGCAGTTGGGGATCTCTGAGCTAAAGGACTGCAAAGGGCCCGGTAAATTTATTCTTGCACAGGGGCTTTTTCTGTCTGTGTTCAACAGTACTCAAGACACAATATAGGAGGCTGTCAAGTTCAGATTTGGAGAGTCGTGGCCTGCCCCATGCCAGTCACCGTACATACTTGCACCTGTTTCGCTCTACTTTACTCAGATTCTTAGAAAGTGTGGCGCCCTGCTCCCACAAGTAGCCACAGCCTTCCCTACTACACAGCAGGTACCTACTACATGCAACACCTTCCACCCCGGCACAGTAGGGGAGCTACATTCACCGACTTTAGGTGAGATCCCCTATAAATACTGCTGCTGGGGGAGGAGTTAGTCAGAGTGTGCAGAAGCTAGGAGAGCTGCGAAGACGTCCTGGTGATCGGTGCTGCGGTTAGGCCCGAACCAGTGACCCGGAGTGGCCCTTCTGACGTCCCACAAGCCTAGGAGTGGGGACAGAAGGCAAGGAGCAGAGCAATGAGACCTAAGGTTCCCAACTACCACTCGGGGTCCGCACCTGAGTTACTTCAACACTGCAGAGCCGTAAGGGAGACTTCTCACTGCCTTTCCCGGGGGAGCAACCCTAAATACAAATAGTGCAGAGAACTGCAAGGGGAGGGAGAGGAGCAGTGCTGCAAGACAGTCTATGCAGAAGAGAGCACCCTTGCTGAAAGTGACGTCACCTCGTGCCTGGCCTTACTGCCATACCGTAAAAAGGTAAAAGAGACTTTCTACAGTGTGTGTGCGTCATTCCTCTCCGCTCCCGGTGCCCCTTATAGACTGCTCCATCACTCCCTATCCCAACCCTTAAGTTCCACTCCAAGCTGCCCCTTTCACTCACTGCCCCGGAGGACCCCTGCACCTTAGGGAGCTTTGCCATCTTAGCCGCATTACCATCGCCTCCGAGGACTGTGGCGGCGTTGGTGACCCATCACCAGGTACTACAGGTGGCGTCACATGACAAACTCTAATCCCCTGTACATACACCCCTTATTGAAGTGTCACCCAGGCCACGGGCTCAGGCGCTGCCACCCGTGACATCCCCGTGAGAACACCCACCGAGCCTGATACTCGAGTACCCCAGGGCCTGGAGCTCGACAAAAGCATGCATTGCATATGTAACTGTAGAAATTAAAACAGATGTCTTTACAGCTACTATCATACAGAGTATCGATCACTTAAAGGGAATCTGTTGGTGATTTTCTAATACTATGCTAATTGTATTTTCACATAGGACTTAGGCAGCCCTTTCAGGATCAGCAACTTTCATTGCTGTAGCTTCTTCTGTTATCTTGTAAGCTCTGGAGAATTCAGTGTCACATATGGCTAGTCAAGCATATGTAAATACAAACTGCATATGCCCTGCTCACCCCACCCGCTTCTCAGTGATAGGAGATCCAAACAGAATTGCACTGGGGCCCCCACCTATACTCCTGCCACCTCTCAGCAGTAATAGTAAATGCACTGAGAGGTGAGTGGGTGGGGGCAGGGCATATGCAATTTGTAATTACATACAATACTAGCCGACACATGACACTGAATTCTCCGGAGCTTACAGAAAGATAACAGGAGCAGCTACAGCAATAAAAGTTACTGATCCTGAAAGGGCTGCTTAAGCCCTATTTATATATACTATTAGTATTGTACTAGAAAATCACCTGAAAGATTCCCTTTAATAGGTCACTTCAAATCTAATGTTGGGTTCAGCTGACCTTGATCTACTGTGTAGGCCCCCAGCTTTATGACCACGTGTCACACACACATCTCTATGCTGTAGATTCACTTCAATTGCTGTTTATCTGAATACATAATCCAATGCTAGAACAATCGTACGTCTCAAGTATGCAGCCTTAAGACAAGGTAGAGATTGTTGTAAGACTATCAGAAGACATCACTTATGCAATAAAGGACATTGCCAGTATAATGACCTACAAGGATATGATTCCATTGCAGAAATCTTTTTTTCTTGTTTTTTTACTGTAAATTATCATGAGTTACGCAAGAAGTAAAGACCGATAGAGACTTTCTGCATCAGTATATTATATATTATCTGCAGCTTGAATGCAAAGTCTTTATTAGTATTGGTCTGCTCCTACGGGACAAATTGACCTTTTGGGCCCTCTAGGGCACGACTGACGACAAAATCCTGAATGGTGGTTCTGTCCCTTTAAGAGATAGTTCTCTGCTTGGTGAAGAAAAACCACTTAAAGCCCAACAGCCAAACATGGCGGCGCTGGGCACAATCATGGAACAGGACGAGAGATCGGACCCTATGTGAAGCGTGGACCATTGTACGGTAGAGTCACCTCGACCGGATTACAAATGACGATTTGCTGTTTGGCCATAAAACATTCCCCCGGATTTTCTTCGTAGAACAAGGAATTCTAGGATAATGACATTATCCCCCCCCTTCCCGTCCATCACCTTACATTAATGGAGGTTCAGACTCTGAGCCCCCCAATAACTCCTAATACCAAAGAAGCCTTGAAGTGCTCAGCCGAGACCTGAAAGCCAACGTGCACCATCCACCCTACAGCACAACGCCTGCTCCGGCACATGTATTATATTGTAATAAGAAGAGGAAGGAAACTTTCACAAATATGGAACAAGTCTGTTTTAGCGATAACTTACGTCAAAGGGATTGGTGGCTGCAGTCATGATATCCTTTAAAGGAAATGTCCCTTCTATGGCCTGAAAATGCTACAAAATGTGTGATAGATAGGGGTTCATGTCACAGTACAGGGATAATACACACAGTGATGTCACAGTACAGAGATAATACACACAGTGATGCCACAGTACAGGGATAATACACACAGTGATGTCACAGTACAGGGATAATACACACAGTGATGTCACAGTACAAGGGATAATACACACAGTGATGTCACAGTACAGGGATAATACACACAATGATGTCACAGTACAAGGGATAATACACACAGTGATGTCACAGTACAGGGATAATACACACAATGATGTCACAGTACAAGGGATAATACACACAGTGATGTCACAGTACAGGATAATACACACAATGATGTCACAGTACAAGGGATAATACACACAGTGATGTCACAGTACAGAGATAATACACACAGTGATGTCACAGTACAGAGATAATACACACAATGATGTCACACTACAGGGATAATACACACAGTGATGTCACAGTACAGGGATAATACACACAATGATGTCACAGTACAAGGGATAATACACACAGTGATGTCACAGTACAGAGCTAATACACACAGTGATGTCACAGTACAGAGATAATGCACACAGTGATGTCACAGTACAGGATAATACACACAGGATGTCACAGTACAGAGATAATACACACAGTGATGTCACAGTACAAGGGATAATACACACAGTGATGTCACAGTGCAGAGATAATACACACAGTGATGTCACAGTACAGGGATAATACACACAGTGATGTCACAGTACAAGGGATAATACACACAGTGATGTCACAGTGCAGAGATAATACACACAGTGATGTCACAGTACAGGGATAATACACACAGTGATGTCACAGTGCAGAGATAATACACACAGTGATGTCACAGTACAGAGATAATACACTCAGTGATGTCACAGTGCAGAGATAATACACACAGTGATGTCACAGTGCAGAGATAATACACACAGTAATGTCACAGTGCAGAGATAATACACACAGTGATGTCACAGTACAAGGGATAATACACACAGTGATGTCACAGTGCAGAGATAATACACACAGTGATGTCACAGTGCAGAGATAATGCACACAGTGATGTCACAGTACAAGGGATAATACACACAGTGATGTCACAATACAAGGATAATACACACAGTGATTTCACAGTACAAGGATAATACACACAGTGATGTCACAGTACAGGGATAATACACACAGTGATGTCACAGTACAAGGGATAATACACACAGTGATGTCACAGTGCAGAGATAATACACACAGTGATGTCACAGTACAGAGATAATACACTCAGTGATGTCACAGTGCAGAGATAATACACACAGTGATGTCACAGTGCAGAGATAATACACACAGTGATGTCACAGTGCAGAGATAATACACACAGTGATGTCACAGTACAGGATAATACACACAGTGATGTCACAGTACAGGGATAATACACACAGTGATGTCACAGTACTGGGATAATGCACACAGTGATGACACACTACAGGGATAATACACACAGTGATGTCACAGTACAGGGATAATACACACAGTGATGTCACAGTACAGAGATAATACACACAGTGATGTCACACTACAGGATAATACACACAGTGATTTCACAGTGCAGAGATAATACACACAGTAATGTCACACTACAGGGATAATACACACAGTGATGTCACAGTACAGAGATAATACACAGTGATGTCACAGCAGAGGGATAATACACACAGTGATTCACAGTACAGAAATAATACACAGTGATGTCACAGTACAGAGATAATACACAGTGATGTCACAGTACAGGGATAATACACACAGTGATGTCACAGTACAGAGATAATACACAGTGATGTCACAGTACAGGGATAATACACACAGTAATGTCACAGTACAGAGATAATACACAGTGATGTCACAGCACAGGATAATACACACAGTGATGTCACAGTAACAGAGATAATACGCAGTGATGTCACAGTACAGAGATAATACACACAGTGATGTCACACTACAGGGATAATACACACAGTGATTTCACAGTGCAGAGATAATACACACAGTAATGTCACACTACAGGGATAATACACACAGTGATGTCACAGCACAGGGATAATACACACAGTGATGTCACAGTACAGAGATATTACACACAGTGATGTCACAGTACAGGGATAATACACACAGTGATGTCACAGTGCAGAGATAATACACACAGTCGATGTCACAGTACAGGGATAATACACACAGCGATGTCACAGTACAGGATCAAACACAGTGATGTCACAGTGCAGAGATAATACACACAAGTGATGTCACAGTACAGGATAATACACACAGTGATGTCACACTACAGGGATAATACACACAGTGATGTCACGTGCAGAGATAATACACACAGTGATGTCACATACAGGGGATAATACACAAGTGATGTCACAGTACAGGGATAATACACAGTGATGTCCCCGTACAGAGATAATACACATCAGTGATGTTACAATACAGGGATAATACACACAGTGATGTCACAGTACAGGGATAATACACACAGTGATGTCACAGTACAGGGATAATACACACATGATGTCACAGCACAGGGATAATACACACAGTGATGTCACATACAGGGATAATACACACAGTGATGTCACATACAGGGATAATACACAGTGATGTCACAGTACAGGGATAATACCACAGTGATGTCACAGTACAGAGATAATACACACAGTGATGTCACTGTACAGGGATAATACCACAGGGATGTCACAGTACAGAGATATCACAAAGTGATGTCACAGTACAGGATAATACACACAGTGATGTCACAGTACAGAGATAATACACACAGTGATTTCACAGTACAGAGATAATACACACAGTGATGTCACAGTACAGGATAATACACAGTGATGTCACAGTACAGAGATAATACACACAGTGATGTCACAGATACAGGGATAATACACAGTGATGTCACGTACAGGGATAATACCACAGTGGATGTCATCTGTACACGAGATAATACACAAAAGTGATGTCACAGTACAAATGTATAAATCTCTGTGACACAGTAAAGAGAATGCACACAGCAATGTCACAGTACAGAGATAATGCACACAGCAATACACAGTACAGAGTTAATACACACATTAATGTTGCAGTACATATGTGATGGTGGATATGGTGGGTTATATTTTACTAGATCTTACAAGTGTTGCTATATTGTGTATTCTCCCCTTCCCCCCTTCCTGTGATCTCATTATACTCCAGAGGGTCTGACAATTGAATTCCTGTGGACATCTCCTTACTTGGTCATTCCAGCCCCTCTGACTGCAAATGTTTGTACTACCCCTGGTGTGTGTAAATAGACCTGTCTGCTGGCCCCTGATTTGGATATTGGGAGGAGACTAGGGGAGGAGAGTTTTGAGTCTTTTGTGTGGGATGCTGAAGCTGAGGTCAGCTCTTTAAAGGCACTGGAGAGACACCTGGATTACAGGGAAATATACAATATATTGCTGGATTGTTTTAAGGATTTTTCGATGGATTGTTTTATGGATTTTTATGTTTTTCAAGCAATAAAGGTTCTTCGGCTGTTCACATATCTCTCGTTCTGTTTGCTTATTGGATACCGGGAGGACCCCGTGACAACACATACATGATAATACACAAAGTGAAATCATCTTGCAGGGATAGTGCACACAATGATGTCACAGTGAAAGGATAATACAGAAAGTGATGTCACAGTACAGAGATAATCGACACAGTGTTGCCACAGTACAAGGATCATACACTCAGTGATGTCACAGTACAGGGATAATGCACACAGTGAGTCACAGACAGGGATAATCACACAGACAACTACAAGGATAATACACACAGTGATGTCACAATTTTCAGATTTCAGATCACAGGGTGTGAACACTTTTTTCAAGGCATTGTAGCTTTTCTTCCAAGTCCCAAATTGGGTCATGGCCAAAGCCAGATCCATTATGATAGGACCTACCGTACAGTCAAGTTGAATTTATTATTATGTTCTCTTTATGCATTTTATTACAGGAGTGCAGCACACCGCCGCTTTCATACGGTACATTTTTCCATGGTGGTTATTACAGTAAACGTTTTATGTTCCACAGTAAGACGTTTGAGCTTCATCCAAGTGGCTGCAGCCAAGTAAGCATTTAATATCTGAAGATTTCATCAGAGGAAGTGGAGATGCCAATAATAAATTGCTAAATGTTAACTGCTACACTAAAACGGCTATTTTCTGCCTTTCATGGCAATGCTTGTTTCTGGCCTTCGCTATTCTTTACACCTATAAAGCTTGGTAGAGGGAGGAGCCTTCATTCATATTATGCGATAATCACAGAAACAAAAAATAATGGGGGAACTGCTGTATTCATGTTCATTGTAGAGGAAAATATGTATTTCTAGGGGAATTAAGCATTAGCAATTAATTAACATTTGCCAGAGGTTATAACCTATGCTATGTAGTATGCAGAGCTTGTAGTCTTCTTGTGCGCAGGATCTGAGACCTCAGGTGATCCTTCCTGAGAACACAATGCTTCACACCTCTGGAAGGTTTCAAAGGAATCAACAAATGGTTCCCTCCATTCCATATCTGCGGGGGAAAGAAAAAGCAGTAACATAAAGAACATTTGAAACATAATGTATTAATTTCTAAATTAGCCAGGGTCCAGTCACAGACCAGGAGTTAGAATATTAAAATAACTGGCTGTGCTAGAAATTCGGCCTCAGCACAAACCTATAACAATGTTTGCAAGCCATGAGGTCTTTGATTCACAGATAGGGCAGTTGAAATACTGCTGTGATCGATATTTCATTCCTCCTTCCCCATAGGATGCAGAAAGAATCATTAGACTGGAACGTTTAGGTATTTCTGTAAGCTTTTCCCTTTTATTTTATAACTTTTTTGAATATCTGTATGTCCATTTTAATTTTATCTTTTGTATTCTTTTATTGTAAGCACTCTATTTTTTTATGTTAAAGCTTAAAACTTTAATTTTAAAGTTAGAACCTTGTATGCGCTAAAAGAATTCATAGCTCTAGGAATTGTGTGATCCTGTTGATTGGCAGACAGTAGTATATTTCAGGGTCTCATTGCCGTATATGTTCGATGAGTGGTGGCAGCATGTTGTAAGGCTATGTGGTCTCTGTTGGGGTGTGATTTATGCTAACCTTTCAGCTTAGAACAGAGGTTGAGAGCTGAATTGAGTGGGAGGAGATAGATTGACCCTTGTAGGCGCAACCCCAAGTCATGTGATGAGAAGTGGGTATGTGACATTCATCTTCCCTGTAGCATAACAAGCATCTCATTGGTCATTTAGCATTACTCTACTGATTGATTACATTTAAATCTGCTATTTTGATTGGATAAACAATTTCAACTTACATTTACATAAGTGGCATGCCGCCATGAATAAACGCAATTTTTTTTTAACTGTTTAGAAGTAACGAGCAAAAATGAATGACCTTTGTTTTGATTTTCGGAGCAAATCTAACGAGCTCTGCATTCCATTCTAAAGTGAAACTTAGATAAAGTTCAAAGCATGTGGGAGATGTATCTGGTAACTTGAACAAAAACTCATTGTAAATATAGAATAATATATTCATTGTGAATTTGAGAGCAACATGCAGGAGACAAAATGGACAATGGTGCCATTTTCAAAATGGACACCACCGTCACATCGTCAATATACCTACCAAAATGCCGCCTCAGGGAAGGGTGCCGCCTAAGGAAGAGGTTCTCCAGCTACTTCATGGATGCGCACCTTTTGGTCCTCATCATACCACAGCCACGTCTGACCCCTGTAAACCCTATGTGCTTCCCCATTAAAGTCCATGTAGCAAAACAGGTGTAAACTATTTTTTGGGTGCTTTCTCCCCTATCACACTAGCCAAGATCACGAAAGCTTGCAACAGGTTTATGAACGTTTGTGGTATAATTTGCCATCAACGCCTTTCCTCCTCGTCCTTTTTACTCTCTTCCTTTTTAATTTTATCTAAAGTAAACTTCTCTAATCTCAACAAAGAGCAGATCTCAACGTATTTGACCTTCCAAATTTGATTCCTGACCTCTTTTTTACGGTGAGCTCCTAGTGGTCCGTCACAAATTTATACCTCCCCGTGCGCCCTATCTTCTAGGCAAACATTATCCACCTCCCTAGCAGCCTGGTTGCCCGTTCATGCCATTGTTCTGGAAACAACATTTGTTCCCTCGTTGCCGCCCAGGACCACCCCCTGATTGCTGTAATGTCTGGTCCAGGCTAATAAGTGTGTTGGCCGGGCCCTTCTAAATCGGTCTAACCTTTCTTGTAGGCTTCTTAACAATGCTGATATCTTCCCGCTGGGTGACTCTGCATGTATCAATGTGATGGGAACTAAATTTAACACCTGGCCCTCCTTGACTACCCCTGTCCCCTTATGATGTCATGGTAAAAGGAGACGAACACAACAAACAATCAAACTCACCGAGCTGCTCGGGAGCCGTTATCCCGCCAGCCGCTGTGGGTCACATCATTTCCTTGTCTGGGGTCAAGGAATCCACTGCCAGAAATAGTGTCTAAAGCGGACAAGAACAAGTCGGCTTCATCACTCAGTCATTTTTGTAGCTACATAGGAGAAAGCTGTCGCTGAATAGGTTATACTACCGATCTAATAAATGAGGGAAAATCCAATACGATTTATATCAGGATTAAATTAAGAAAATGTAATTCACTCTAACGCACTCCCTTGAACTAGCCAAGCATTACATGACGCCATACAAGACAATCATTGTATAGATTAGTATAATCTTCAGACTCTATGAAGGATAGACACCATCATCATCTCAATGGATTTGAGCCATAGCCATACCTGCCGATTGGACGACAATTTCATGGATTCCCTTTAAAAAATAACCTTGATCTTTTTTGCCTGGAGGAACTTTGTTGTAGAGATGGATGTATGAGCTGGAGCTTGACCCCTTTTATGATTTAGAATATAAGAGTTAGTTAATACTTCTTGATATTTCAGGCTATTGATATTGCCTTCCACCTTGCAAATGTTTCGCACACCTCCATATTGAATGTAACCCCAGACCATGATCCTTCCACCACCAAATTTAACTGTTTTCTAGGATCCATACGGGCTCCAGGAGGTCTCCTGCAGTATTTGCGGGGGCTGTGGCGTAATTCTACTGAAGATTCATCAGAGAAATCCACCTTCTGCCACTTTTCCAGCATCCATCTGTTTAGCAGGCTGTGGGACTTTACAAATGCCACCAGTTTTTATTTGCCTTTAGTGCTGGCTTCTGGGCACTGATTCGACCATAGAGGCCATTTCGAGACAGAATCCTACAGACAGTTCTAGTTGACACAGGGACTTGAGGTGACCAGGCCTGTTGGAGCTCTGCTGCAGTGGAAGAGGGGCTTGCTTTGGATTCTCTAACCAACAAACGTTCCTCCTGAGCAGTTGTCTTGTGGGGTCTGCCAGACCTGGGCTTGTCAAACAAATCTCCAGCCTCTTCAGATCTTTTTTAATTCTTTGTACTTGACGCTGAGACACATTAAAGGTGCCAGCCACCTCTGCAGTGGATCTGGTCTTCAGCCTCTTGATAATCAAGGCTTTAGTCGCAGGGTGGATTTTCGGCATGTTGTCAGAGCTCCAGTTGCAGTTCAAGTGAAGGTCTGGGGTGCTGAGTATCTTTTTACACATCCACTAATTAACCGATCATTTACGGAGCACAGGTGAGGATGTAAACTAGGATTGGGGCATTATATGACCAGGCGACAAAACCTTTGTCTTGCTAAAATCTGACCATTCTGTGTTCATTAAATGATCAATATTTTAGCATTGATGCCAATTAATTTTCTTAACCTAAACCAAATTTGGGAGGGTTTCAGCTTTCAAAAGAGTAATTTATACAACCAATGGATGAATTTAACGTCAGGTTATAAGCTTTTATTTACATAACATGGATAAGCAACATAACTCCTGTCAGGGAGTGTATAGGGGGTGTCTTGTTAAATCTCGATCATTTCTACCTGTTGTCTGTTCCAGTTGCACAACAGCAGGAGAAATTGATTCACAATCAGTGTTCCATAACGGGACAGATGATTTCACAGATGCGTGATTGACTCGGAGTCACATTGTGTTGGTGAAGTGTTCCCTTTATTTTGTTGAGCGGTGTATATAGCCAGCACTCCATGACCAAACCGGGTAGAGAATATTTGGTAATCCTAGAGTCAAATCTGCAATACTGGCAGCTACATGATGATCCACAGCACGTAAGCTGGCACTAGTCCATGGCTCTCCTCCACAACATAATGTATCTTGGCTCCCAGCGCATTATTACACGTCCTACGATGTGCCAAAAGATGTTGTTACATAGTCGCATATATAATTACTGTGGGTATGTCTCTGTTGGATATCACACCATGTTCTGTAGGAAACATACATAATGGTGCTGAAATTAAGACTCAATTAGAGGTTTATTCTCTTCTTAATAAATGACCATTGTTGTACATACAAGCAAGTTCACTATTTACTGATTAATAAATGTTCTATTTACAGCTTATTGCTTTGGAGACCAACCACTGCTAATAGACAGCAGAACATGTGCAGTGCTTACAAGCTCTTGTTTATTGAGCTTGTAAGTGCTGTTTTGAAGCACTAATGACCATCTAATCCCAGCAAATTCAGCAAAGTGCTTATGGTTGGTTCAAGCTGGGGGATCAGTAAAAATCTAGTGATCCCTGTAGAGAGAGGTCGATTGTCTACAAGCAGAAACAATTGACAATTAGCTTCTTGCGGGACGAAGAAAGCGTCCTAGTGGCACCAATTGTAGGAAGTCACCCTATAAGCCACTGAAAACCTTTTAAGCATTCTTTTCCACATGACTTAGGTTATTTAGCTAAATTAGAGTGTTCTCCAAAAAGAAAAGACACTCATTACATAGTGTATTTTTTTAGGCTTTTTGCCTCTCGTTAGTGCACCTTGTTCTGCAGTATCAAGTGGCAAGAACCCTGAAACAGCTGTCTTAAGAATGGCTAAAAAGACACGTCAAGACTTACATTGTAAGACTTGATGTTAGTTGGACATTGACGTAGAGGGTTTTTTAGCATTTGTTTTTTTAACGACCCTCATCTCGATTTGGAGCCATGGTGACTTGATGGATGAATGCTGTAAGGAATAAAGATATCAAGCGATATTCCTACAGTAGCCATTTTGTCAGTTGTCACCATATTTCACTCACTCCAAGTGCAAGTCCAAGTCCAAGTTAGGCTGGCTTCACACCACGGCGCAGTTCGGTCCAGGGCTGTGAGGCATGAACCTGACAGCCCCGGACGGATCAGCACACAGAACCGGAGGGCCAAATGTGCCCTCCGGTCCTGTGTGCAGCCGCACGCAGCTGCAGCTGCTAATGATTCAGGACCGCAGCTCACAGGGAGCTAGCCGTGGTCCTGAAATCACAGCGGCGTGCAGCCGCCGGTGTCCGGTTCCCGGATCGTCCTGGACCGGGAGAATCCGGGCGAATCCGGGATACGGGTTTTTGGCTAGATTTTTCTCCCCGGACACAAAAACGTTGCAAGCAACGTTTTTGTGTTCGGTGAGAATGATCCGAATTCTCCCGGATTCATCCAGAGAGATGATTACCGGATGGCAGAGAGCTGCCATCCGGCTCCATCCGGCCCCATAGGCTACTATGGGGCCAAAAACCAGTCCGGGGCTGTCTGGTTTACACCGGGCAGCCCCAGACCGGACTGCGCCGTGGTGTAAAGTCAGCCTTAGCCTGAGGCTAAATCAATCTCCTGGAATATGTTAACTATCCTGAGGATACTAATATCCTGACCAAAGCAACACACTGGAACCTTCCTAACAAATGTAGGTATATGACACTTCTGTAACCAAAGTCATTATAAAAAAGGAAGACCACCCTCTGACTCTGCAGTTAGGTGTAAGAACGAATTTCCCTCTGCCAGGAAATTTCAAAGAAGCTTCATAGGCTTTGGCCAGACCAAACGGTGCCAAGGAAGAAATCCTAACATTTAATTACACATCCCTACTCTGAAGATTACAATTATAAAAATGACATCTAGAGGCATAGACGATCATAACGCATATTTTTACATAATTTGCGACCTTCATAAATACCCCAAACTAGATATTGGCCAGTAGGATGACTGCAGAGTGGTCATGTGTCCCACCATTGGAAAGCTAAAATCATAACCAAAAATATGAGAGCATTGGTTTCCACCTATGACACTCCCAGGAAAAGTTATGACCCATAATAGCTTTTGAATATCACATATCACAGCACAGGGGGTGGGAATTGCAGGTCAGCCCATGGGCCGAAGACGGGCAGGCATCTTAGAGTATAAGAATTCTCCACCTCAGCTGAATATTGGTATTACTTTGAGGAGGACCCCCATTACATCGCGTGGCAGAGTATACCCAAGGAAATCGATTGAATCCACATGGACTCCTTGTAGCCAACAAGGAACTGGTAACTGATCACGTGTCTAATTCTGTGTGTACCCCATTTGTCATTTATTTGGATAACTGTAATATCTTAATAGTGCTTGTAAATATTAATATCCAGTGTGTCCCTAAGGCAATTAAATATCTAAATTTAATCTTGAGTTGCTCATATTCTCAATCAAGAATCTCCATGTCCTTGTGCTCATTTCATGTTAACGCTACCAGGGTTGGTTTCTGACCCAATATAAGTACGATCACAGACCGGACTTCTATCAAACGAGAAACTGGTGGCAGCAATTGGTGTTCGTTTAGTCAGGGCTTCCATCAGTGACGGGATGGTGGTTATTATATGTGCTTCTGGCCAGTGACTGGAAGGCATATATCACACTCACTGAGGGGCATCTTGATAAACCAGCACTGACAGGGCAGCTGTGGTCCTTCTTTTATCCTCAAGCAGTTCCCTGACTGGCCTGAGTTTAATAGGAGGCACTATAGAGCTGCCAGGTTTGGTGGCAAATTCATCACAAACGCTCTGTAAGATCGATTTTGTGCAGCCTCGTATATAGGTCCACAAGGATCTTCTCCAAGCCTAGATAGGTCAGCCAAGTTCTTCTCCAAGCCTATATAGGTCCACCAGGGTCTTCTCCAAGCCTAGATAGCCCCACAAGGGTCTTCTCCAAGCCTAGATAGCTCCACCAGGTCTTTTCTGACGCTATCTTGACTATATCAAGCCATCGAGTTGCTGGTCTTCTTATTCGCCTTGTTCCTTCTATTCTGACCATGATGTCCTTCTTGAGTGATTGCTCTCTTCGTATGATGTCTAGACAAGTCGTAGCTTGATGATTCTTGCCTCCATTGACGTGTGGCTTAATTTGTTCTAAAGTTGATTTGTTTGTTCTTCTTGCCATCCATGGTATTGATAACATCCTTCTCCAGCTCCACATTTTGAAGGCGTTAATTCTTCCTCTGTCTTGTTCCTTTATTGCCCATATTTCACATCCATATGTTTCTACAGAAAAGCCCAGACTACGTATGAGCCGTGTCTCCATCACCAGTGAAATGTTCATTGATTTGAAGACCTCGTCCAGTGACTTCACGCACCCATAGGCACCAGCGGCAGAACTTCTTTCTCTGGGAGAATTGCTCATTTGTATACGGAGACATCTGTGCATGCGTGTGGAGAGTATACCAATCGTGGAAGCAATAAAACTGAGGATATTATTACAGATGAAGAGCTATAGAGGTGATGACTTTGGAGTTGAGAGATATAGAGTGCTGTGAAGTGTGTCCATGTACTGGGTCATAAATCTAGGTGTTACATTAAGTCTTTGTGTCAATGACTGGAAAACTCTTACTTAGAATTCTGAGATTTTTTTTTTATCAATATCATTTCCATCTCAGCTATTCATGGTTGAAATATTAATATCTCTTATAGAAAGAGACACCACAGTCCGGTCAATGGAAGCAGCCGAGAGTGTCTTTGCTGCACTTCGTCTTTCATAATTTTCCTTGAAGTCAGAGTCATGGAAATGGAATAGCACAGAAAACAATGTTCTTGTAACTCAAGAATTACAAAAACAGATGACGTTTCCATAATTTTGATTGACTTCTATGGGAGTTTTTAAATAGTATAGGTGTCTTGATTTCAGCCATGCATAGTTGGGATGGGAATATCTTCATCTTATACTGCATAAAATACTGCTATCCTACTTGAAATAGTTTTTCTTCCTCACTGCTATCACACTTGGAATAGTTTTTCTTCCCCACTGTTATCCTACTTGGAATAGTTTTTCTTCTCCACTGCTCTCCTACTTGGAATAGTTTTTCTTCCTCACTGCTATCACACTTGGAATAGTTTTTCTTCCCCACTGTTATCCTACTTGGAATAGTTTTTCTTCCTCACTGTTATCCTACTTGGAATAGTTTTTCTTCCTCACTGCTATCACACTTGGAATAGTTTCTCTCTCCACTGTTATCCTACTTAGAATAGTTTTTCTTCCTCATTGCTATCCCACTTGGAATAGTTTTTCTTCCTCACTGCTCTCCTACTTGGAATAGTTTTTCTTCCTCACTGCTCTCCTACTTGGAATAGTTTTTCTTCCTCACTGCTATCCCACTTGGAATAGTTTTTCTTCACCACTGTTATCCCACTTGGAATAGTTTTTCTTCTCCACTGCTCTCCTACTTGGAATAGTTTTTCTTCATCACTGCTATCACACTTGAAATAGTTTTACTTCCACACTGCTATCCCACTTGGAATAGGTTTTCTTCCCCCTGTTATCCTACTTGGAATAGTTTTTCTTCCCCCTGCTCTCCTACTTGGAATAGTTTTTCTTTCCCCTGCTATCACACTTGGAATAGTTTTTCTTCCCCCTGCTATCACACTTGGAATAGTTTTTCTTCCTCACTGTTATCCCACTTGGAATAGTTTTACTTCCTCACTGCTATCCTACTTGGAAGTTGGAATAGTTTTTCTTATTCACTGCTCTCCTACTTGGAATAGTTTTTCTTATTCACTGCTTTCCCACTTGGAATAGTTTTTCTTCTCCACTGCTTTCCCGCTTGGAATAGTTTTTCTTCCTCACTGCTCTCCCACTTGGAATAGTTTTTCTTCCTCACTGCTCTCCTACTTGGAATAGTTTTTCTTCTCCACTGCTATCACACTTGAAATAGTTTTTCTTCCTCACTGTTATCCCACTTGGAAGTTGGAATAGTTTTTTCTTATTCACTGCTCTCCCACTTGGAATAGTTTTTCTTCCTCTCTGCTATCCCACTTGGAATAGTTTTTCTTCCCCACTGCTCTCCTACTTAGAATAGTTTTTCTTCCTCTCTGTTATCCCACTTGGAATAGTTTTTCTTCCCCACTGCTCTCCTACTTAGAATAGTTTTTCTTCTCCACTGCTCTCCCACTTTGCATAGTTTTTCTTCTCCACTGCTCTCCTACTTGGAATAGTTTTTCTTCCCCACTGCTCTCCTACTTAGAATAGTTTTTCTTCTCCACTGCTCTCCCACTTTGCATAGTTTTTCTTCTCCACTGCTCTCCTACTTGGAATAGTTTTTCTTCACTGCTATCACATTTAGAATCTTTTTTCCTGTTATTATATTGTATGGTAAAATAAATGCTGTCATTAAAAATGACAAAAAGTCCTGCAAAATGTAAAAAAACAAGTCCTCATATAGATATGTAAATTGACATTTTTCTTAAAACCCCCCCCCCCCACACAAGTTATGACTTTTGATAGACGAAGAGGAAAATCTAAAGAGAAAAAATAATTAAAATGTTTGTCTCTCCAAGAGACTTAAATTAACATTATAGGGGATCTCTTGAAGGATCTTGGTCTGTGATAAAACGATAAAAGTAACATGGCAGCTGTCCGTGTTAGCCAAGAACATGACTGACAGCAGAGAAAATCTATAGCAGGTATAAGTAAGAGAAAAAACACCTGGAAACATTTCAGTGTCCAGCTATCTACCCTGCCCCTCCTATTACTATAGAAGAGATAGATCACGGTCTATGACACTCGCTCTTATCTTTGACTCACATTAAAAAGCCAGGTGTCATTCCCTTGTTCTGCTAGTAGCAAATATTACAGCAGCCCAATGTGAACTTATTTCCTATTTGATAGGAGTTTCCTTTTTATTGCTCTGCTGCATTAAACATTGCAGGGCGATGTGGTTCCAAACTCGTTTTGCAAGACTGCAACTCCTAACATGGCGTGAAATGCCCTGGATGCAATCACTGCACCGGATCCCAATGGTGTAGTCCTTGGTAACCCAATGGGCGCAATTCCACATTACCACAAAGTTGTCCAATGATCAGCATTAGAGCGGAAGATAAGAAGGGGTGCTGGGTCAATATCTGGTCCCAAGTTGTTGGCTCTTTCAATGACCAATGTCTCCATTTGCCTTATATTATATAATTGGACAAGGTCTTCACATCAAAGAACATTTCACTGGTGATGAAGACGCGGCTCGTACATAGTCTGGAGTATTCTGTAGTAACTTATGGAAGTGAAACCTGAATGATAAAGAAACAAGACAGAAGAAGAATCAACACCTTCAAAATGTGGAGCTGGAGAAGGAGGTTATCAATACCATGGATGGCAAGAAGGACAGACACATCAAGCCAGACATGTCACTCGTAGCAAAGATCACCAAGCTACGACTTGTCTACACATCATACGAAGAGAGAAATCACTAGAGAAGGACATCATGGTCAGAAGAAGAGAAGGAACAAGATGAAGAGGAAGACCAGCAACCTGATGGCTGATACAATCAAAATAATGACAGAAGACCCTGGTGGAGCCATCTAGGTTTGGAGAAAACCCTGGTAGACCTATCTAGGCTTGGAGAAGACCCTGGTAGACCTACAAGGGTTGGACAAAATAATGGAAACACCTAACGTTTTGGCATCATAATCTTCGAACATGTTATTAAGATGCAAACCGTGACATATGTTAAGGTTTTGTAGTTGATTATCTGTGTTAAGTGATATGTGTATGTAAATTAACTGTTTGTTTTGCCGAATTGTAAGAAGATTGATGAGAACCTGATACCAATGGCAGACCTTTCGGATTTTCAAAAAGGCCAAATTGTTGGTGCTCGTGTGGCAGGCGCTAGTGTAACAGAAAGTGCCCGAATGCTTGGGTGTCAAGAGGTACTGTCTCCAAAGTAATGAGAAGGAAAAACGTCCGCAGCAAAGCACAGGTCCGGCTGAAAGTTGAAGTTGACAGAGAGACCGTCGGACTCTAAAGCGAATTGTGAGAGAGGATCGCGAGACCTCGGCTCCGAAAATCACTTCTGACCTCAATGAACACCTACAGAACCCAGTGTCCACGAAAACTGTTCATCGGGAGCTGCAGAAATCTGGATTCCACGTTAGAGCTGAAATTAGAAAACTGCTGCCCTCAATGACAAATGTTTCCAAGCGTTTAGAGTGGTGTAAAAACCTCCAGAATTGGTCCCTCGAGCAGTGGAAACATGAGATATTATCAGACCAATCATCGTTTACCCATTTTCCGACCTCCGGCCGAGTTTGCGTTTGGAGACAGCCGAAAGAAGCGTTCCATCCAGACTGCCTTCTCCCAACCGTAAAACATGGCGGAGGTTCTGTGATGATCTGGGGTGCTATTTCGTGGAGATCCGCCGGGCCAATGATATCACCTTGTATGAATCCATACCTCGGAGACCGGAGGCTGTAATCGCCGCAAAAGGTGGGCCTACACCATATTAAACTAACTTTCGTTGATTTTTCCAGGTGTTTCCATTATTTTTCCAACCCCTGTATCTAGGCTTGGAGAAGACCCTGGTGGACCTATCTAGGCTTGGAGAAGACCCTGGTGGATCTATCTAGGCTTGGAGAAGACCCTGGTGGACATATCTAGGCTTGGAGAAGACCCTGGTGGACATATCTAGGCTTGGAGTAGGCCTTGGTGGACCTATCTAGGCTTGGAGAAGACCTGGTTGACCTATATCAGCTTGGAGAAAACTCTGGTTGACCTATCTAGGCTTGGAGAAGATCCTGTTGAACCTATCTAGTCTTGGAGAAGACCCTGGTGGTCCTATCTAGGCCACGTTGTGTGATCTAATTGTGAGGTCACATCTGTGATTGTGCTGCCATCCAGTACATATAATACTACACTGAATTAAGCGGTGTTCAGTACAGTGCTGTGAACATTACAGGTAATTCAGAATGTTATACGGCTTTAAAATAAATAAGGAAACTGGAGAAAATGGCAATAAATTAATTGCGTAGGTGTTTCTGTGAGGTCATGTCTGCTCTGGTATTAGTCAGACCATTATCAGGTTGTCGATGTGTCCGGTACACAGAGCTCCGGATTCTCTATTTCCTCATTGATCATCTACAATGGCTTTGCTTGAGAAAATAATACTGTGATGAATGAGAGAATCAATACCTAATTTATACACAATATCAGGAGCTTATGGGTACAGAAAGCTGGCACCTTGGTCTATGCCCATCATTTATGGGTTAGACGGGATTCGAGAAATATGGCAGCGGCACAACTCTCCATTGGTTGTGGCTGGAATTGCAGCTCAGGTTTAAGAAAAAGAATGGGATAAACTGCAATACCAGACCCAACCAGTGGACAGATGTGGCGCTGTTGCTGCAGGAAAGAAGACATATTTTTCTAATTATGTACAATTCCTAAGGAATACAACATATGGTTTGTATCCTATGAAACATTTCCCACTTCTTCGCTATAGTCATTGTCCCCACAAGTGGAAATATAGCAATTATCATTCGAGCCTTTTCAATAGTGGTTTTTCCTCCATTGTACTCACAGCTGTGCCTTTCCTTATCCCAATAGTGACAGCAGTTCAGTCACAAAGTGGATACCATGCATTGTTACCGAGCAGAGGGTCAAGTGCTGAGGAGGAGAGGGCAAAAAAGTCCCCACCGCTCTGCTGACACCATAACTACAGAGTCCAGACCTCCTCTGGTGACATCAGCACAAACACTGCGTCCGCCAGGAGCTTCATGGCTGAGCAGCTGCAGCCGTACATCACCAAACACAATGCTGAGCGTTGTACATCACCAAGCACAATGTCGAGTGCTGAGAAGCAGAGGGCATAAAAGTCCCCACCGCTTTGCTGATCCAATAACTGCAGAACAGCTGATCGGTGGGGGTGCCGGGTGTCGGACCCTGGCCAATCAGACATTGATGACCCCTCGTAAGGATAGACCTTCAACGGTAACATAATGGACAACCTCTTTATATATTGAAATAAGCAAGTCAGCCAGCCCCCTTCACACATGGGTCTGGAACACGTTTCTGTATCATGCACAGGAATGAATGAATGAATGAATGAATTTGCCAGGACCCAAGATGAAGCAGAAGTCGTAGCTTGTGATCAGGGACCTCACCCCTCCTGGCATCTGTTGAATTGAGTTACTTTGTATTGTCTCATATTGTCTGTACACGTCCCTTCTGAATTGTAAAGCGCTGCGGAACATCTTTGGCGCTATAGAAATAAAATTATTATTATTATCATTATTATTATTATCTCCATGAGAATGGGGGCACCTGAACTAATAGAACTATGTAGACCTTACTTTATACTTTAAAGGTCATTTCTATAGATATTTTTATGTTTCCCCTGGAAAACCTTTTTTAAAGTGATGCAAGGTAAAGTGAATTTTATTGATTTTTATTTTTTTCTATTGTACAGTCACATCTGAATATTAATCATTTCCTCTTTTATTCATTTTTCTTTATTACTTTGCTGCTAGGAATTAAAAATGTGCAGGAAAACTCCACAGAACGTCAGCAGTCATCATGATTTAGCCTCGAGAATGAGAAAAAGACTCATATTTCTTCGGTGTGGAAATCATGAAAACATCTAACAAACACATCCAGAAAACGAGGAGAATAAGGTGGAATGTGGGGTAAAAAAAAGCTTGTTATTGGTTATTTTACACACCTTTATTTGTATTTTCCCTCTGTGTAGTCCTCAACTCACAACCTGGTGCGGTCACATCTCAAATTCCTTCTTAAAGGGATTGTAACATGCTTGTAAAACCAGGCAACTTTGCACTTTTCATCTCTTAAAAAACCTTCCTTGTTTTCATAAAAAAAAGAGAAAATTCAATTCTATAGTTTACTAGCTGTAGAGCCCCAGCGCTGGCCGACATCGTAACTAACTGTTCTTAGTTATCACAAAATAGAATGTAACAATGTAAGGCTGCCTTCACACTTGCAGATGCATCTGCAGCGTTTTGCAGATGCATCTGCAAGTATCAGCATGCAGACCGCGGCCCCTATGTTTATAATAGGGCGCACCGCGGTCTGAAAGCTCTCATTCATTCCTGTATGTGAAGCGTCCGCAGGCGTATGCCTGCTGACAGATCACACTCTCCCGCCCGCACTATGGACGCAACATCTCGCGTCCATAGTGCGGGCGGGAGAGTGTGATCTGTAAGCAGGCATACGCCTGCTTACGGCTCACATATAGGAATGAATGAGAGCATTCACACCACGGCCGCGGTCTGCATGCTGATACTTGCAGATGCATCTGCAAAACGCTGCAGATGCATCTGCAAGTGTGAAGCCAGCCTTACATACAATCACAAAGTAAACAGACAGAAAATACAGCTAGTATATCCAGTGGCGTAACTTGAAGCTCATGGGCCCTGATGCGAAAGCTTTAACAGGGCCCCCAATTATTACAAATCTTTGATAGTAATAGTCTTTTTCTATAGGCCAAAGGGACTTTTGGGGCCCCCTAGGCCCCAAGACCCGGGTGCGATTGCAACCCCTGCACCTATTGTAGTTACGCTCCTGAGTATATCGCCACCTAGTTGACTCATGGAACGTCCCAGACGAAGGGAAATTTTACAGTCAGTCACCAACAAAAGACCTATTCACTGTATGTGTGAGGTAGATACTGTATTGACAGTTAGCCTGCATATTTATCAAGTGACCTATAACTTACCATATATGGAAGAGAACAAAGTGATGTCACAATAGAACGTTTGCCTATTACATTCAGAGTTATGTCACTGTATTTGTGCAGTATTTGTGCCTTGAGTTCTACTTGTGGATTTAAGTTTGATCCATTCTATTGTGACAGCACTGTTTTCTTCTCTTCTATATATGGTAAGTTATAGGTCACCTGATAAATATGTCATACAGTAAATAGACAGAAAATACAGCTAGTACAACCCCCTGGCAAAAATTATGGAATCTCCAGGCTCGGAGGATGTCCATTCAGTTGTTTAATTTTGTAGAAAAAAAGCAGATCACAGACATGGCCCAAAACTAAAGTAATTTCAAATGGCAACTCTCTGCCTTGAAGAAACACTAAAAGAAATCTTGAAAAAAAAAATGTGCTAGCCAGTAACTGTTACTTTTGTAGACCAAGTGTTAGGTCCCCTGGCACCTGCTCCCCAGTTCACCTCTCCTGGGTCTGCATCCGGTGCTCCTCTGCCGATCAGGCATCCGGTGTCTCGGAGCCATCGCCGGATACCCTTCCTGTCTGCTGAGCTCATGCACCAGCACACTGCAGGGGTCGGTTTCATGAGTGTAATGAGTGGTGCACTAGGCGCGGCCACGTCCTTCCCCTGTGACTCTTGGGGCCGGCCTGGCCCACCCTGACACTCCCCTTGACCAATAGCCACCCATCCTTCGGTATATCAAGCCACCTCCACTGATGGGAAGTGCCTGATTGTTAAGTTAGTTTGCTTCTGCCTTTCTGACTGTTGGTCAGGCCCTAATTGTGCTTTCCCTTGGTAGAACCATTCCTGCACTCCCAGCCTTGGGCTCTGTTCCTTGATTCCTACTTAGCTATACCATAGTATAGGCTAACCCTATGAGCCGCCCCCCTGGTACTAGCAGCTGTGGCATTTAGAATATAGGTGGGATGTTGGAGGGCAGAACTTTGAAGGGGTGGGGCTATGTGGAGGGTGGGCTATGAAGGTATTGCTATACAGCTTGGAAGTGCTGCTCCTAATTCAGTCATATAACTGGGTCCCTCCAGATTCAGTGCCCCTGCACTCCTTCCATTCAGCAAAGGGGAAGCTGCTTCTGCTAGCAATATAATGAGGTGGACATATTGTTGCGTTCCCTCTTGAAGACACCAGGATTGTTGCTAAAATATGTAAACTGTGATATGTAATGTGCATTATCTCATGCGTTATTGTTATGGTATGTAACGTAAAATGTGAATTGTACTTAGTGATAAATAGTGTGTTGCCGACAGCAGAGCAAGAAATGGACTAGCCCATAGTGGAAGGGGATTGAGTGCAGGGACAGTGACAGTTTCCAGTCAGAAATGTCAGACAGGGCTCAGCTTAATACAGAATCAGACCTAAGGTCTGGCAAGCAGCGAGCCACATGGTGTGTGTGTCCTTAGATTGAGATAGAGAGCGAGATTCAGAGTATCGGTTGTGTGTCGTGAGGAAGTGGACAGACGCCCACGAAACGCGTAGACCAGACCTGATGCTTCTATTACTGGATTCTCTTACTGGACTTTATCACCGATTGGCAGGGCATCTTCTACCATCCATTTCTCTTCATTGATTTAGAGCACCGAGAAGACAGAGAGAGAATGACAGAGTTACAGAGTGATTTCTTGGAGTTGGGGTAGAGGACTGACTGACGGACTGAGTGACCAAGTGGTGATGGATCTTGACACAGTAGGCCCCACAGTTTAAAAATCTTAAAAATAACAGGCCAGGATGGAACAGTATGTGAAACTGAGCGCCCCAGGGAGGAGTTCCCTAAGAGTCGAAAATCTTGAAGCTGAGTCCGGCCATATTGGCAAAACATTCCCTTTAAGAGGAGAATAAGACACAGAACTGTAGAAAAAGAAAATTCTACTTACTGCCCATAATGTAGTGCTCAGCTGGATAGTAGTGGAATAAGTGATAATATTGGCGGCAGGAACAAGTGGGGCCGGAGAACCTAAGAGACTGTGTATAGAGATAATGTGTGATGAAAGGAACCGTTTGAGACGTTAAAGTGCCGCTATCTTGTGTATATAGTTGACATCAAGTGGCTGTGGAGTAACACTAAGTTTGTTTTAACGGGTGGTCTCACTTATTGAACTTTCTAGCATTGGTCCTGAACAGCCAGAGTCATCGGCAACACGTATCCCCTCCTTAGCATTAGTACACAACCAGCCAGGACCCTCTCTTCCCTGCAATGTGCCAGGGCACAAGATACATAGATCTCCCCCATGACTACCACCCCACTCTATAGTACAGCAATACCAGACAGCACATCATTCAGACTAAGCCACTATGCCAATGGCTTGAACTGTCCATCTTCAGGAGCGCACAGCTCCGGGCAAGCAGGAAGTGGAGAGGCAGAGGAGCTGTGAGCACACAGCTCCCGGGCAAGCAGGAAGTGGAGAGGCAGAGGAGCTGTGAGCGCACAGCTCCCGGGCAAGCAGGAAGTGGAGAGGCAGAGGAGCTGTGAGCTCCTGAGGAAAGATTACATAATCCCTATAACTCTTCATATACCCATAACAGAATCATCCTCTCTCCAAAAATACCTAATAAACATAACATCGATCGCATATCAAAGCTCATGGACTAGTTCTGATCAGGACTATTGTGATATCACGTCAGTTACGGGGGGTCGCTATATTGATGCAGAATAAGTCTGGACCCTTTTACATAGGCTTACATTAGTCTCTAAAGGGTACTGACTGTTTGATATTACAAACATGTAGACATTTCATAGGCTGGACCATATTAGAAGTGATGCCTTGTGCTCCCTTGTGGCACCATATTCTGCCAAGGCTTTGGCGGGAGAATACGTCTCATGTAATCCCCATAATGCAACACATTACCTTTGCTTTCCAGGTACAGAGCAGTCTATAAGTCACTGTATAAGAAACCCAAACACCACAATTCATTATACGCCTGTGTGATTGGCCCCTAGAGCAGACATCCTCCCATACACAACCTTGCATGTCCAGAAACTTTCACAAGTCTCCCACTACGTGACTTACTTTGAACTCTATTTCAGCCGGCGTTTCCTTATCTTTAGCATTCTACCAGCACAATAGGAGCAGGAACTATTTTTTTTTTCATTTTCTTTCACTTTGCTGCTTTCTTCCACCATAACAGGGGCTGAGACTTCCATTCCCTCACGCTTCAGCGTTGTTCATTGTTCCGGCCATTGTTCAGTTGCTTGGCTTTGATTAACTGAAAGCCCAACCCTATGTTATGCCTGGATGCAGCAAGATGGCCATGAGTGCAGAGGCAGAGACCCCTTATTGCAATCCATATCAGTGTCTCTACTGCTGGATATAAACATATATATAACTATATACATAGATGCCTCAAACTGTTAGAGCATAGGAATGCCAGAGATCACTTCAGCTGTATCAGGGGTGTGAGTGTAGTTCTGCCAAGACGTTTGACAGACAGACATGTATGCTGCAATGTGAAGCTTGTGGGTAACAAATCCTAGCACAGATCATAATTCCTGCAAATGACTTGTTATTTTACGGAACGGAGCCAAATAAGTCATGGTAACCGCAGAAAGCAGAAGCTGAGAGCAGCCAACCGCTATGATATCAAACATGCAGAACGGGAAATATTCGGGTTCCTGTATAGATGTGTTGTTTGGATGCAGAGTTATAAAAATAATAACCTTTGTGATGATATTTGTCAGGATAATGCATATTCTGCTACAGGCTTAAAAGAGGTTTGTGATGAACCTGGCAGCTCTCTAGCGCCCCTCTTATACTCAGGACAGTCAGGGAACTGTCAGAGGGTAAGAGAGGGACCTTAGCTGCCCTGTAAGTTCTGGTTTATTAAGACACCCCCCCAGTGAGACTGGTATGGTATATGCCTTCCAGTCTCAGGTTTCTTATTGATGGCCTTTCCCAGGTATAGACTATTAATATCTTATCCGATTAGACATTGATGGTCAATCGTATGGATAGGTCATCAATGACAAAAATAGTGGCCAACCTCTAATAAACTTAATATTGAATAATGAAATGCAGCGAATAGATGTTGTCTTCATTTTTCCCCCATTTTGAAGATCTCTTCTTGCTGGGAAATTAATATTTACAAAGACAGAAACTTTTCTGATCCGTGTCCAACTGGCAGCGGTACGTGGCTCCTTTGGAGGATATTTGGATAACAGCCACTTGTAGCCTATCCTATTAGCTATTTATGTGGAACCAAGCCACAAAGTCCTTGATCACGGTCCTAATTTGTGAAACGTCATCTTATTCTGGAAAAAAACAACAGAATTTATATCAGCCAATGTTCCGACCATCAATCCCTGACCCCTTCATCAGGACAAATCAATATCATTTTGCCATGTTTCAGGGAGCCCTAAAACGCATTGACTAATAAATCAATATTATATTCACCCTTTGATGTCTGGTGGAATACGGCAGTGCGGTTTTAACTCTTTATCCTCCCTACTCTATAGGCACCACGCTGGGGACTGCAGCAGCCGTGATCTGCTTTTATAGTGGTTGTGACTCTCACAACCACACAAGGTGAAGCCTCTGATACCTATTTAGGTCATATTTTATCGCTCAGACCCTTCATTTCACTGGCTGTAAGCCATAATCATCAACATTAACATAAACACTTGAAATAGATCCCTCTGTGTGTAATGACTCTATATAATGTGTTTCACTTTGTGTATTGAATTACTGAAATAAATTATTTTTTTGATGATATTCTAATCCATTGAGATGCACCTGTACCTATTCCTCATCTAAAACGTTCTAATATTCCACAAACATTTACACTGTTACAATTAAAGGGGAAATCTAGGGAGATAAAAAAAATTATATGGTTCCTACACTCCTATACTATAATGCTGAGCTGCCTACCACACCTGTATGATGTTTAGAACACTTGTAAATCACTTATTCACTAGTTGCTCCTTACCCCTGATGGGATGTCACGTTTGATTACACAGCTCCCCCCACACAGTAGTAATCATCAGTAAGGGTACCTTTACACGCGGCTACATTTCTAGGGTGGCTACAGGTAACTTACTGGTTGCAGTGAAATCATGGAGACAAGGTTCTATCTTGTTGCTGTGTACAAATGGAATAATCTCTCCGTGATTTCACTGCAACCAGTAAGTTACCTGTAGCCACCCTAGAAATGTAGCCGCGTGTAAAGGTACCCTTAGTCCGATAACAGACACTTTCTTATTTCAATCACATAGGCATGTTGTCACAGAAGGACCTGCTGTGAGCCAGTCTTTTATAACTGCAGACTGATGAGAGGAGGTGAGGTCAGGCCTCCTGATCTCTACACAGAAACAGTTATAAGAGACTGGCTCACAGCAGGACCTTCTGTGACATCACGCCCACGATTGGAATGAGGAAGAGTCTGTTATCGGACTCACTGATGCTTACTGCGCGGAGAAGCATGACGTGACGTCCTGTATGGGAGGGATGACGGGTAAGGAGCAGCTAGTGGATAAGTGATTTACGAGTGTCCTAAACATTATACAAGTGTAACAGGCAGCTCAGCATTATAGTATAGGACTGCAAGGACCATACCATTTTTTTTTTATCTCCCCAAAGTTCCCCAGTAACTAACGCCAGAGTTTTGTTGAAAATAAGTTTCCAAAGTTACCCAGAATAATACATCAATACTGTTGTAGGAACTCACTGAAGAGAGTATGTTGGCCTATTTTCCTCATTGATCCCATACACCGATGATCTTGCACAGACCAGTTTTTGCACATTGTTATTTTTACCAATTCCTCTTGGACAATGCAGGAAACGACTTTGGTTTTGGAACGGCTCCAGCTCTGTGCGGTTCCAAGAACATACAGGTCTGATAAGACAATGGGCAGATTGGGAAGTCATTGATAGGGCAACTGCCTGTATAAAAAGACATCTGCATTTTTAATTCAGTAAAAGAATTGAGGAAATGCATCAACTTACGGAAATTGCTCATAACCAGGAGGACAAACAAAGCCTTGTTATTTTAGGTTTTCTTGTTATTGGTAAAGATAGATTTTTGGAAATTCTTCTCGTCTTTTATTATGTGTTGGGACAATATGTCTATAGAGCATTTCCATTAGGGGCAAAGACCTAAACTTTGCCTGGTGTTCCAGTGGATTGATCAGAATAAGCTGTCCTATGTGTGTACATGAGGAATATCACCATTTCTGGCCAATATGTGACATCTCCTGCATTTTACACCAGTTTTGCTTCTGCAGGGTCTCTTACAGTTGTCTCTGAGCTGGTGAGTGAAGACAATGTGCTATGATGTTTCGCATACACAGCACACACAAATAATGGTTCCTTCTTTTCTGAGTCAATTAGGTACATGTTCAGGAGTTTTACACCAGTTTTCCCACTGCAGGGTCTTTTACAGTTGTCTCTGAGCTGGTGGGTGAAGACAACGTGCTATGATGTCTCCCATACACAGCACACACAAATAATGGTTCCTTCTTTTCTGAGTCAATTAGGTACATGTTCAGGAGTTTTATACTAGTTTTGCTTGTGCAGGGTCTTTTACAGTTGTCTCTGAACTGGTGGGTGAAGACAACGTGCTATGATGTCTCGCAAACACAGCACACACAAATAATGTTTCCTTCTTTTCTGAGTCAATTAGGTACATGTTCAGGAGTTTTACATCAGTTTTGCTTCTGCAGGGTCTCAATAGTTGTCTCTGAGCTGGTGGGTGAAGACAATGTGCTATGATGTCTCTCATACACAGCAGTCCCAAATAATGGTTCCTTCTTTTCTGAGTCAATTAGGTACATGTTCAGGTGTTTTACACCAGTTTTGCTTCTGCAGGGTCTCTTACTACAGTTGTCGCTGAGCTGGTGGGTGAAGACAATGTGCTATGATGTCTCTCATACACAGCAGTCCCAAATAATGGTTCCTTCTTTTCTGAGTCAATTAGGTACATGTTCAGGTGTTTTACACCAGTTTTGCTTCTGCAGGGTCTCTTACTACAGTTGTCGCTGAGCTGGTGGGTGAAGACAATGTGCTATGATGTCTCCCATACACAACACGCACAAATGATGGTTCCTTCTTTTCTGAGTCAATTAGGTACATGTTCAAGAGCAGCAGCATGGAAGGCCGACCCAAGCAGAATACGGTAGTTGGAAAATTATAGACTTTACTATAGGTTATTGCATAAAGATATACAGTTAGGGCCAGAAATATTTGGACAGTAACACAATTGTCACGAGTTGGGCTCTGCATGCCACCACATTGGATTTGAAATGAAACCTCTACAACAGAATTCAAGTGCAGATTGTAACGTTTAATTTGAAGGGTTGAACAAAAATATCTGATAGAAAATGTAGGAATTGTACACATTTCTTTACAAACACTGCACATTTTAGGAGGTCAAAAGTAATTGGACAAATAAACATAACCCAAACAAAATATTTTTATTTTCAATATTTTGTTGCGAATCCTTTGGCGGCAATCACTGCCTTAAGTCTGGAACCCATGGACATCACCAAACGCTGGGTTTCCTCCTTCTTAATGCTTTGCCAGGCCTTTACAGCCGCAGCCTTCAGGTCTTGCTTGTTTGTGGGTCTTTCCGTCTTAAGTCTGGATTTGAGCAAGTGAAATGCATGCTCAATTGGGTTAAGATCTGGTGATTGACTTGGCCATTGCAGAATGTTCCACTTTTTTGCACTCATGAACTCCTGGGTAGCTTTGGCTGTATGCTTGGGGTCATTGTCCATCTGTACTATGAAGCGCCGTCCAATCAACTTTGCAGCATTTGGTTGAATCTGGGCTGAAAGTATATCCCGGGTACACTTCAGAATTCATCCGGCTACTCTTGTCTGCTGTTATGTCATCAATAAACACAAGTGACCCAGTGCCATTGAAAGCCATGCATGCCCATGCCATCACGTTGCCTCCACCATGTTTTACAGAGGATGTGGTGTGCCTTGGATCATGTGCCGTTCCCTTTCTTCTCCAAACTTTTTTCTTCCCATCATTCTGGTACAGGTTGATCTTTGTCTCATCTGTCCATAGAATACTTTTCCAGAACCGAGCTGGCTTCTTGAGGTGTTTTTCAGCAAATTTAACTCTGGCCTGTCTATTTTTGGAATTGATGAATGGTTTGCATCTAGATGTGAACCCTTTGTATTTACTGTCATGGAGTCTTCTCTTTACTGTTGACTTAGAGACAGATACACCTACTTCACTGAGAGTGTTCTGGACTTCAGTTGATGTTGTGAACGGGTTTTTCTTCACCAAATAAAGTATGCGGCGATCATCCACCACTGTTGTCATCCGTGGACGCCCAGGCTTTTTAGAGTTCCCAAGCTCACCAGTCACTTCCTTTTTTCTCAGAATGTACCCAACTGTTGATTTTGCTACTCCAAGCATGTCTGCTATCTCTCTGATGGATTTTTTCTTTTCTTTCAGCCTCAGGATGTTCTGCTTCACCTCAATTGAGAGTTCCTTTGACCGCATGTTGTCTGGTCACAGCAACAGCTTCCAAATGCAAAACCACACACCTGGAATCCACCCCTGACCTTTTTTTTTTTTTTGAACCATCATTTTTATTTGGTTTGAGTAATAACAAGATTTGCACACAGTCAAAAACAATATGCCAAACATTTGTAACTTACATATGAGAAGACTGTGTACAACATTAGAGTAGAAACAATATCGAACAGTTTGTACATAGAAATGTTCCCATACCCCTTCTTCCCCCCTCCCACATATAAGTATCACACTTAATAAGAAAGTAACTGGACGAATTAAGTGAACAGTTATGATATTATAAATAAAGTAACAAAGTTAGTACATCTCCCATTCTTAGCATCTTAACCTCCCTAGCGTACCCCCTAATTCCTCCAAGGCATACCACGACGTTGATCGAAAAGGTAACATGAAATTTTTAATTTCTATATCCGTGAGTTCTAATTCAATAAAACGTCTCCACTTAAAGAAGAATTTTTTGGCCAATGTGCTTGGATTGCGAAGCGTATCCATGGATTCGAGTAACAATGTGTGTTGTAACAATGTTTTCAGATGGGCAAGGTCTGGTGGTCTATCATTGAGCCAGTATTGGAGCAATAGTCTCTTTGCCACCAACGCAATATAATGCCATAATATATGGGGTTGTCTCATCGTGGGGGAAGTTGGGTGATAATGAAAAATCCATCTCACCGGGTCAAGCTCTCCCATATCTCCACAAATCCCTCTTGCCCATACATCTATAGCTCTCCAATACTTTTGGACTTTGGCACAGGACCATAAACCGTGTTCCAGATCAGTCATATGTGTTTTGCATTTTGGGCAGTGGACCCATCTTTCCTGTTGGCTCACATTAGGATTAGTGATAATTTTAGTTTTAGTTTTAGAGGGAGGAATATTGAAGCCCTGAATGGTGCCGTGCATGATCCTGAATTGTGTGTCTCTCCACCTCTCATTACTAACATGGTGTCTGACCACTCCCCATCCCTCCAAGATCTTTTGTGGGAGCTCCGGATCAGTGTAATGTTTACGCCATTTATTAAAGAGACCCCTCTTCCTCTGCGGCCTCAGGACCTGTTTTAATTTAGCATACAAAGTAGTAATAGATGTTTCGTCTTTATTCAGAGATATGAGATCAGACCACAAAGAGTTCTCAATTTCTCCAGAGATATCTCGCAGATGGGATAGGAGGTGATATTTCAACTGACGATATTGTAAAATGTGGAATTGGGGTAAATTATAGGTAACCAAGACTTCTGTTTCCGTCATCCACTTTTTCTGTTCTAGGTTCATAAGATCTCCCAACGTCTTAATTCCCTTGTCTCTCCATATTTTAAACAAAGAGTTTTCGCGGCCCATGGGGAAAGACGGACATCCCCAGGGACTAAGCAGTTTCGAGACCCTCCAAGCTAACTTAAATTTTTTTCTAACCTCTTTCCACGTTGCTATAGTATCTTTGTAAATCACCGTGTTCTTCAGATTGGGGGGCAGGAAAGACATCGGTGAATGCAACAAGGCTACTAGATCCCAAGGTCCGGCCCACTCCCTCTCCAAAGCAGTATCCGAGAATCTGCTGGTTCCTCTAATCCAATCGAGGACATTGCGCAAGATACACGCTAAGTTGTATCCTCTAATATCCGGGAGCTGTAGGCCTCCTTCTTGCTTGGGCTGGGTCAAGAGTGCATAAGCTAATCGGGGTCTCTTTCCTCCCCATAAAAATTTAGAAAAAGCTTTATTAAGTCTGGCTACGTCAGTATGTCTCAACAGCATGGGGATAGTCTGAAGGGGATAAAGCAATCTGGCGAAACTGACCATTTTTAATAAGTGGCTACGTCCCAACAGTGAGAGCGGCAATCCCACCCATTTGTCTAATTCCTTTTCTATCTGCTGGATGACTGGCAAGAAGTTCAATTTATATATCAGCGTAGGAGTTCTGGCTAAGTGAATTCCCAAATATTTAATACTGTCCTTCCTTATCGGTAGGCCACATAGATGCTGCTTCCCCTGTAACTTATTGCCCGAATCAATAAATAAAATTTCGCATTTAGTTTTATTAAGGGAAAAGCCAGTTTGTTGACCTATCATTTCTATATCTGAGAGGATGTTTGGAAGATCTCTTTCGGGATGTTGAACATACAAAATGATATCATCCGCGAATAATGAAAGTTTAATCTCTTGTGCTCCAACTTTAAAACCTTCGTAGGAGTTACATCCTTCCAGATATAGTGCCAAAGGCTCTATGGCCAAATTAAAAAGAAGGGGGGACAGAGGGCACCCCTGTCTCGTTCCCTTCTGGAGGGTAAAGGAGTCGGACAGGAAGCCCGGGATACTCACACAAGCTCTAGGATTACTATATAAAGTCTGTATATAATGACGGAAAGGTCCCGCAAGGCCGACCATATCAAAAACCTTTCCCAGCCATGACCACCTGACATTGTCAAACGCTTTTTCAGCATCCAGGGTGATCATGGCTGGGTTTCCCTCCTTCAATTTCGTTCTCTTTCCCAAAATATCCATTAAAAGCATCGCCTTTCTAATGTTTGTGGTTGTAGATCTCCCCTTAATGAATCCCGCCTGGTGAGTAGCTATTATTTTGGGTAAAATCAGTGCCAGCCTATCAGCCAAGATTTTGGATAAAAGTTTCAAGTCCTGGTTTATCAGGGATATTGGTCTATAACTCGCTGGGTCAGTGGGTGGTTTATCCGATTTAGGGATTAGTTTGATATAAGCTAAATTCATTCTGTCCGGGATAGGCGCTCCCTTCAGTATGGCATTATATAATTCGCAAAGGATCGGGGAAATCTGCTCTTTCAAAGCTTTGAAGAAGGCTCCGTTATAACCATCCGGTCCTGGAGCCTTACCTGGATTTAGACTCCCTATCGCCCCCTCAATTTCTCCAATTGTAATTGGTTCATTTAAGGCCTGGGTATCCTCTTGGGAGATAGGCGGCATTTTGATTTTATTTAGCCAGGCAGGCTCCTCCGAATCCGTTGGTGTTGCTTCCTTATAGAGAGAAGAATAAAATCTGCCCAGAATTTTTACAATGTTTTTGGGATCAGTCCAATGTTGCCTTGCTTATCTTTTATCGATTGAATGGGGGAAGAGGTATATCTTCCTCGGGCCAGTCTTGCCAGCAATCTTCCTCCCTTATCCCCAAATTTATGTAATTCTAATTCTAATCTATTTTTAAATATATTCTCCCTTTTTCCTGCCCACTCATCAAAGTCTTTCTTAGCTTGGAGCCACTCCTCCTTATCGGACGTCGCCATAGTCTCTTTATATTGTAAATAGGCATTTCTCACCTTGAGACTAGTTTCCACGTATTTTTCTTTAGCCCTTCTTTTAATCCCCATGCTGTACGCACCCCTGACCTTTTAACTACTTAATTGATTACAGGTTAACGAGGGAGACGCCTTCAGAGTTAATTGCAGCCCTTAGAGTCCATTGTCCAATTACTTTTGGTCCCTTGAAAAAGAGGAGGCTATGCATTACAGAGCTATGATTCTTAAACCCTTTCTCCGATTTGGATGTGGAAACTCTCATATTGCAGCTGGGAGTGTGCACTTTCAGCCCATATTATATATATATAATTGTATTTCTGAACATGTTTTTGTAAACAGCTAAAATAACAAAACTTGTGTCACTGTCCAAATATTTCTGGCCCTAACTGTAGCAATGCACTGTGAAAGAGCTTAAATATTATATTCACATACATAGAAAATTTGAGAAATCATGGATCCCTGAAAATGTCTTATACAAAGAGTCGTAAGTGATAATGCAAAAATTAAACATAATATATGCTTACGGTATATACACAACGGTGAAATCTTCATAGACGTGCTAAAAGAGTAGCAGTAATGGTCGTAAATAGAGAAAATGAAAAGCAAAGTGCACACAAAAAGGAAGAAGTGTTGTATAAGGATACAAGAGCTGAAGAATATAAACAACTGTAACACCAACTGCAGCAGAATCGGGTAGTATTGATGTCCACCATACCCAATAGGAGTTTCGCACAAAAGGCTTCAGCAGGGGGTTTATCAAAAACGTTTTATAGCATCTTTGCTTTCTTTTTATTGCAATTATTTAATTGAATCAGTTTTTATTTATGGATTAGATCTGGTCATAAAGTGCAAGGCAAGATACATTACATTGAAAGAGAGGTGACTGTGAAAGTGGTTGTGATAAGGATTCAGCAAAACATGTATACCAGAATTCTGGTGTAAAAAGCATTGAAAAGTTCAAACAATTGACGTCCAATGCGAAGTTATGTAAGAGTTTTAAGTCTTTGAGTTTATACACCAATTTCACCCAGATCTGACAAAGTCGGCAGGACGGGGTGTGGCGTGTATTGTCGAATACACAAGAGGAGGAGTTTGCTACACCATAAACCATACTCCAGTCATCGAGTGGAGTAAGATAACGGCGAAGAATACACAACTTTGTATGACTCATTAAGAGGCGCGCACCTCTTAATGAATCAAGAGCCTCACACATCATCCCAGCAATTTATTAAGTGCAATGTTTTTCCGAACCTAAGTGTGTGCTACTAAGGAGATTACCATTCAATATCAATAATTATCTATATCTTTTCAAGTAAGACATCACGTTTATAGCCACAACTCCCACACACCGTATGATGCCCCACAACACCCCTCCATACGTATGATGCCCCACAATACCCCTCAATACGTATGATGCCCACACAATCCCCAATACTGTATGATGCCCCACACAATCCCTGACATTGTATTATGCCCCACACTACCCCTGGCACCACATGATGCCCCACACTACCCCCAATACTATATAATGCCCCGCACAACCCCAGACATTATATGATGCCCCTCACTACCCCTGACACTGTATGATGCTCTGCACTGCCCCCAAAACTGTATGATGCCCCAACAACCCCCGACATTGTACGATGCCCCACACTACCCCTGAGACCCTATGATGCTCACACTACCCCCAATACTGAATGATGCCCCACACAACCCTCAACATTTTATGATGCCCCCATACTACTTCTAAAATTGTATGATGCCCCAGACTACCTCTGAAATTGTATGATGCCCCACAGTACTCCCAACGCCGTATGCTGTCCCACACAACCCCCCTGACACTGTATGATGCCCCACACCATCCCTAACACCGTATGATACCCCACACTACCCCCAACACCAGTGGCATAACAATCGCGGTCGCAGCAGTCGCGGCTGAGGGGGGACCTGTAGGGGAACCCGTGCCTCCAGCCACCGCCCGTGCCTCCAGCCACCCCCTGCAACCGCAGCTCCTGCTTCACATGGATGTGTGTCCCCGAGGACACACATCCATGTGACAGCGCGGCTCCGACACTCCGTGTGTCAGAGGAGAGGAGGTGAAGGGAGGGGAGCCTCCTGCTTCCTGCTGCTGCTCCCGCCCCTCCTCTCCTCTGATCTGCCAGCTTCCTGCCCTGCGCGCTCCACTAGGGAGCGCATACAGCAGGCGGTACCTCCTCCTCCTCCATGGGCATGGGAGAAAGCAGGTGAGAGGGGGGCCTGGGACAAAGCCGGTGAGAGGGGGGCCTGGGACACAGCAGGTGAGAGGGAGGTCTGGGACACAGCAGGTGAGAGGGGGGGCTGGGACACAGCAGGTGAGAGAGGGGCCTGGGACAGCAGGTGAGAGGGGGCCTGGGTGTTTCATATATAAGGCTGCATATATAATACTGCACTATACGGAGAGGCTATGAGGCTGTATTATGCTATATGGAGGGCTATGAGGCTGTATTATACTATATGGAGTGGAGAGGCCATGAGGCTGTATTATACTATACGGAGAGGCTATGAGGCTGTATTATTCTATATGGAGGGCTATGAGGCTGTATTATACTATATGGAGTGGAGAGGCCATGAGGCTGTATTATACTATACGGAGAGGCTATGAGGCTGTATTATACCATATGGAGAGGCTATGAGGCTGTATTATACTATACGGAGAGGCTATGAGGCTGTATTATGCTATATGGAGGGCTATGAGGCTGTATTATACTATATGGAGAGGCCATGAGGCTGTATTATACTATACGGAGAGGCTATGAGGCTGTATTATACCATATGGAGAGGATATGAGGCTGTATTATGCTATATGGAGGGCTATGAGGCTGTATTATGCTATATGGAGAGATGTGAGGCTGCATTATATTATATGGAGGAAAATGGGGGTTATTATAATAATTGACTGACTATGGGGGCTAACTTATGAATGGAGGACTATGGGATGCATTATAATACATAGAGGACTATGGGGGTACATTGTAATATATGAGAAATATGGTTATGCATTATAATACTTGGACAACTATGGTGTTGGGAGGGAAGGACCATATAAACCAGGATGGGGGGACATATATACCAGGTCTACCCCTAACATCATATGATGCTTCACACTATCCTGACACTGTATGATGCCCCAAACTAAAAAAAAAAAAAAAAAACTTGCTAGAGTGGTGCTTTATTTAACTGCAAATTCAGAGCAGAGATGCAGCCCCCTCCCTCTGCAACGAGGAGGAGAAGCTATGGGAATGCTGAAGTGTAGACACCGAGAGAAGAGTCAGAGAAAGTTGGGACAAAGCCCTGAATGCCAGGACAGCGGGACAGAGCCCACAAATCGGGACCGTCCCACTGAATCCAGCACACACGGGGGTTATGCTGTAATGACTCCACAATCAGCAATTTATTTACCATATTACAAAATAAAATGCAGCCAGGTCAGTACAAGTGCAGATCACAGAGTACAGACATGTCTGGTATTGCTCCATAAAAAAACCCTTCCTGATGATTTTTTGCAACTTTACCATAAATTTCTGAGCAATCAAAAAGGAAGTATCAAAGGTCATCATGTAGTTGATTATTATGATTTCACAACCAAATGTTGTGCATATGGGGTGAAACAAAAAGGGTCTCTAAGCCGCACATAACATCTGTAGTCCTCAATAAAGTCCAGCAGAGTACACAGGGGGCCATGAAGAATAGGGGGCAACATCTCGATCCTCATGGTGGGAACTATATGGCTCCCCTTCTGCACAGCCACGTCCATACTGGTGAATAATGTAGGGGAAATAAAGCAGCCATAGTGTCTCCCAACAATGGATTGAAGGTGCTGTGCTCCTCTGCATGGTTAGCCATAGGCGTGTGTGACCTGCACAGGCAACATCACTCCTCTCTGCTGTAAACCACTCTGAACCTTCATGGATAGTAAGTAGGAATAAGTGAACCGGAACTTAAGGTTTGCTGTTCGTACTGAACACAGACTCAATATCTGGGTTTGGAGTTCGGGTGCTTTATGTACATAAACCTGTGGATCGAACATTGCTGTGCTCAGGTACACTCGGTGCTCGGGTACACTTGGCGCTCCACCCAGTGTGAGATCGGCTGCACTGGGGGGAAAAATCAGCGTTATCAGATGTAGTGTGTGCAACAAAACTAAAGAAAGCCCGCCTGCCCTCCCCTGAAGTGCTTTGTTTATGGCTGGCTCTGCGTGGGCGGAGAGACAAACTGACCAAACAGTGACTTCCAATGAGGTTTAGGTCAAGTTATGGTCCAGAACAAAAAACAGAACGAAGACAGACTCCACGATGGCTGCCCCTTTACTTCTATTTGCATAACTGTTGCAGCGGATCATTTATTCCGGCTGCTTGGACAGACAGAACGGAAAACGAACAGAGCCTTAGCGCTATAACCGGGGCTGTGGAGTTGGGAAGCCAAACATCCGACTCCACCAATATGGACACCGACTCCACAACCAGGGCTGTAGAGTCAATACGCCAAACATCAGACTCCAACTCCTCAGTTTCCCTGAATCCGACTGCACAGCCATGGTTGTGAAGACAGTAAGCCAAACATCCAACTCCAGCTCTACCAAAATGGACACGACTCCGAGACTCAGATTCCACAGCCCTGGCTAGAACTGCAAGCAGCTAGGTTCCACTGCAAAACCTTAAATTACTTGAAATCAAGTGCATGATGTAGGACTAGGAACAGCAATTCCGTGCAGGTATATTATATATAGGGGCCAGGATAGGGGTGGACCGTGTGCCCGGGATGCTGAATGCCATTGAGGAGCCCAAAAACTGTGTATTATGGTGAATTTAGAGGAGTTGTGAAATGTAGCTATATAATGATACTCGCAGCAGCTGTCAGATGCATTTTAAGGAAATGAATGTAAATATAACACTTAACAAGTGTAAGCCCGGGCCATTGTCCCCCGTTCATGGTCATACCTGTTTTTTTTCTATACATGCAGTTTTAAGAACTCTCATTTTTTTTTCATTCTGATATTCAATTTTTTTTTTTTAGTTTTTCATTTCTTTGTGATTCTTGTAGCCTAAAATTTAAGTACCGTATATACTCGTGTATAAGCCGACCCGTGTATAAGCCGACCCCCCTATTTTGCCCCCAAAACCTGGGAAAATCTATTGACTCGCGTATAAGCCGAGGGTGGACCCCAGCACAGGTATACAGCCCCCATCAGTGGTATACAGACCCCAGCAGTATGATATACAGCAGCCCCCAGTGGTATATACAGCAGCTCCCAGTGGTATATACAGCAGCCACAGTGGTATATACAGCAGCCCCATTGGTATATACAGCTGCCCCCAGTGGTATATACAGCAGCCCCAGTGGTATTGCAGCCCCTATATACAGCAGCCCCAGTGGTATTGCAGCCCCAGTGGTGTATACAGCAGCCCCTATATACAGCAGCCCCAGTGGTATTGCAGCCCCAGTGGTGTATACAGCAGCCCCTATATACAGCAGCCCCAGTGGTATTGCAGCCCCAGTGGTATTGCAGCCCCTATATACAGCAGCCCCAGTGGTATTGCAGCCCCAGTGGTGTATACAGCAGCCCCTATATACAGCAGCCCCAGTGGTATTGCAGCCCCTATATACAGCAGCCCCAGTGGTATTGCAGCCCCAGTGGTGTATACAGCAGCCCCTATATACAGCAGCCCCAGTGGTATTGCAGCCCCTATATACAGCAGCCCCAGTGGTATTGCAGCCCCAGTGGTGTATACAGCAGCCCCTATATACAGCAGCCCCAGTGGTATTGCAGCCCCAGTGGTATTGCAGCCCCTATATACAGCAGCCCAGTGGTATTGCAGCCCCAGTGGTGTATACAGCAGCCCCTATATACAGCAGCCCCAGTAGTATTGCAGCCCCAGTGGTATTGCAGCCCCTATATACAGCAGCCCCACACAAATGCTGGCACACGTCCCCCCCTGTTGTAAGGCCCCCCTGCTGATTACTTACCATCCCTGGTCTTCAGCAGCACCTCCGCGCCGGTCCTCTGTGCTCCGGTCCACCTTGGTCCCGTCCTCTGTGCTGCCGTCCACGGCTGCATCCGGGGTCCCCGCGCGTCGCAGAAGCGATGACGTCATCGCTTCTGCGACCCGGCCGGTCACATGATACAGCCGGGGAACGGAGCACAGAGGACGGGACCACAGAGGACCGGCGTGGAGGTGCTGCTGAAGACCAGGGATGGTAAGTATTCAGCAGGGGGGGCCTTACAACAGGGGGGGACGTGTGCCAGCAGTTTGGGGGGCATTATCTACAGATATGCACTGCTCCCCCTGGCGCTGATTGACAGGGGGATGCAGTGCATATGTAATGAGCGGCCCCACGTGACGGGGCCGCTCAATATACAGTATCCCACCGCCTCCTCCTGCCTCCCCAGCTCGACACAGCCCCCACCCCACTCACCCTGTATAGTGACTCGTGTATAAGCCGAGGGGGGGACTTTTCAGCCCAATTTTTGGGCTGAAAAACTCGGCTTATACACGAGTATATACTGTAATATCTTATATATAAAGCTGAGTGTATGTATGTGTCTGTATGTATATGTATGTAGCCCCACCCCCTCCGGTTAGCCTCGCCGGATGCATATGGCTTTACTTAGCAGGAGGCCGCACTCATCCCCCAGTATACGGGAGGCCACATAGCCCCCTAGTATACCGCAGGAGGCTGTACATAGCCCCCAGTATACAACAGGAAGCCACACACAACCCCCAGTATACAGCAGGAGGCCACACGCAGCCCCCAGTATACAGCAGGAACTGCATACTGCCCAAAGTATAGAGCAGGAGGCTGCGCACAAACCCCAGGATAGAGCAGGAGGCCACGCACAGCCCCCAGTATACAGCAGGAGGCCACACACAGGCCCCATTATTAAAGCAGGAGGCTGCACACAGCCCCTAATATACAGCAGGAGGCAGCACACAGTGCCCAATATAGAGCAGGAGGCTGAGGCTGCATACTGCCCCAGTATACAGCAGGAGGCCGCACACAGCCCCAGTATAGAGCAGGAGGCTGCACACAGCCCCTAATATACAACAGGAGGCAGCACACAGTGCCCAGTATAGAGCAGGAGGCTGAGGCTGCATACTGCCCCAGTATACAGCAGGGGGCCGCACACAGCCCCAGTATACAGCAGGAGGCCACACGCAGCCCCAGTATACAGCAGGAACTGCATACTGCCCAAAGTATAGAGCAGGAGGCTGCGCACAAACCCCAGGATAGAGCAGGAGGCCGCGCACAGCCCCCAGTATACAGCAGGAGGCCACACACAGGCCCCATTATTAAAGCAGGAGGCTGCACACAGCCCCTAATATACAGCAGGAGGCAGCACACAGTGCCCAATATAGAGCAGGAGGCTGAGGCTGCATACTGCCCCAGTATACAGCAGGGGGCCGCACACAACCCCAGTATAGAGCAGGAGGCTGCATACTGCCCCTAGTATACAGAAGGAGGCAGCACACAGTTCCAAGTATAGAGCAGGAATATAAACAAAATAAAAGGCGGTCTAATGGAGCGCTAAGGAGGAGAGGACTACTAATCTTATATTAAAGCATCCAAACGTTTATTAAGATGTCCCCTATACGCCACAACATGTTTCGACAGTCTACAGCCGTCTTCCTCAGGTGATATATCAGTCTACAGCAGTCTTCCTCAGGTGATATATCAGTCTACAGCAGTCTTCCTCAGGTGATATATCAGTCTACAGCAGTCTTCCTCAGGTGAGTAAGTTGTAACCCCGGAGCCATTCACCGGAGCAAAAGGACCTGTGGTTGCTGGGCGACTGGGACCATTAACAAAGGACCTGCGGTGACGTGTTTCCGGGTCCTGGTTCACGTGGGGTCAACTTCCTGGAAAGGATTGCTGGAGCGACAGCGACGACTGTGCCTGGCAGGATCCGGAGGTCTAAATCCCTGAGCATTAACTGGTGTTGCGTGGAGGCGCACAACACACCAAGGTGAGCGATACTGCTACCCACCACAGACCAATTTAGTGTCTCAGATGCTTCTCATTTGTGCCCCTCTGTTTTTGTTTCTTACAGTAAAGAGCAGGAGGTTGAGGCTGCATACTGCCCCCAGTATAGAGCAGGAGGCTGCACACAGCCCCCAGTATACAACAGGAGGCAGCACACAGTGCCCAGTATAGAGCAGGAGGCTGAGGCTGCATACTGCCCCAAGTATACAGCAGGAGGCCACGCACAGCTCCCAGTATAAAGCAGGAGGCTGCATACTGCCCCCAGTATACAGCAGGAGGCCTAATTACTTTGTGCAAAATATCTTTTCTTAAACCATTCTATTTTATAGCTAAGAACAGTTAGTTACTATCCCGGGCACCTCATTTGACTCATGGAATGTCCTAGACTATATTTTAAGGGGAAATTTTAACTCTGCACTTTACATGCAGTTGCCAAAAAGAAGGCCTATTCACTCTATGTGTGAAGGTATAGATACTCTTGACAGTCTGCATATTTATCAGGTGACCTATAAGTTACCATATATGGAAAAGAAGCAAACAATGATGTCACATTAGAATGGATCAAACGCAAATCCACAAGTAGAACTCAGGAGACACAAATACTGCACAAATACAGTGACATGACTCAGAATGTTGCAGGCTACATTCTATTATGACATCATTGTTTTGTTCTCTTCCATATATGGTAAGTTATAGGTCACCTGATAAATATGCAGGCTATCTGTCAAAACAGTATCTATTAGCTCACACATACAAACAGTGAATAGGCCTTTTTTTTGGCGTTACAATTTTCCCTCAAAACAGTCTATGACGTTCCCCGAGTCATCCAAGGTGACAATATACTAGCTGTATTTTCTGAATACTTTTATGTGCAAAATAATCATTCTATTTTGTTATAACCAAGAACAGTTAGTTACTATCCCGGGCAATGCCTGGCTCTACAGCTAGTTTTATATAAAATCAATAATTGACCTTTCTGGGAACATTTTAATATTGAAATACCGGCACTCCCCTCTCCCCATATGTATGGATGACCCTGTAAAAGTGATTTTTGCCCTGATGGAATATTATACTTTGAAATGACATTAAAGATCACTATTACTATCTTGAAAGATCACTATTACTATCTTGATCTTTTATTACGGTCACAGGCAGCGCTGTATTTTAACCCTCTTAATACCGATACTTTTATAAGATCCAGTAACAGACGTAGAACTTTAGGCTCAGACTACATTAGGCTTCCTAATTTACTACATTTCTTAAAGGGATTCTCCGTGATATTTTATACAGTTCTAGGAGCAATAGTACAAAGTAATAAATGCAGTAATCTTGTCCCTGGATCCATTGCGGCCACTTCACCGGTCTATGTTGCCAGATTGCAGCTGTGATGTTACAGGTACAATGCATGTGACCGCTGCAGACAATCATTCAGTAGTTATGTTGGCTCAGTGTTTATTTTAGGACAGCAGCTGTAGAAAATAATCCCCAACAATCCCTTTAATTAATTATTAGCTGCCTTTAAATGTGCCATCTCCTCCATCCTCCCATAACCTCACCTACAAAGGATCACTCTTGGTTTGTATTTCCAAATTAGGCAGTTCCATTGTGATGATTAATTTGATATTACCCATTGGGCGCTTCCTTCGGGATGTTCACACTCATCAATGATGCACTTATCACCAGTGCCTTATGGCTGATTGTGGAAACAGGTGCAGTCCCAGGACAACCATAGGTCAAAAAAAAGGATCTATGGGATTTATAATGTGAAATATATATATATATATATTTTCGACAGACCAAATAATTTCCCAGGTTGAATTGTGAGTTTTGCCAGATCTATAGGGTATTGAAAGTCACTAATATTTCAAGACTGGTGTGAAGCAAGATGTGTAATTGCACAATAACCATTAATATTACAGTCTCATAGTACATTACAACCAGGGTAGACCACGAAGTTGCTAAAAGGGCCCTTGGAAGGACCAGTTGCACCTTCTGGTACTCACTTGTGAGAACCTGCACAAGATTTGACCAGTTCGGAAGTTATCCCTTATCCATAACTACCCGATCACCAGGAGCCCAACCACTTGGACCCCACCGGTCTAGAACCTGGGCTCTGAAGAGCATTGTGTTAGTGGTTGATGATGCTCATGTCCACTCCACTCATCCTTCACGAGAGCGCTGGAGATTGTGGAGTGCATTATTTGGCACGTTTTCACCCTACCCATGAGAGGCATTGCACGTTATTGATCACAGCTCCATTTTAACAAGAATAGCCCCATTACTCAGGATTGATAGGGGTCCCAGAAATTGCACACTTAGCATTCGGGAAACTATCCCCTATCCAATGAATAGGCAACAACTTCCAAAGCTTGAGAATACCACTTTAACTGAGGAACTTTACAGTCAACGATTATGGGTGGAAAGTTGTATATTTCAAACTACGGTATACGAAAACAGACGGAATGATCAATTCTCTCAAAATTGTCTAGCCCTTAAATCTCAAGGCCAGACTAATGTACATCTCATAACAAGGGCGGAGGGAATGTGCGCAGCATCTTGGCTCTGTCTTCATAACTGGATTCCAGTGTGTATTGGATACAACTGTATTGACGAAAAGTTCTTTATTCATTCGTACAATACTATGCGGAACCTTGATCAATCCAACATCTGTCCACCACTGTACTCTTCAATAGTTATTTATTTCCCAGTATTTACTTGCTCCAAAAATAAGTTTAGCCCGGCACCTGTGATGGCTTTTCTTGCTAATGCAGAGATAAACTGAACTTCAAAGAAGGACATCATCCAAACTTGACATGGTGAATTTGGTGAGATGGGGAAATATGCTAATAAACATTTCTTTCTTTCTGTGAAGATGTTTTTTGGTATTTCTACGCTGGTGGCATCCATGATTATCAGGATCTGTAACGTCCTTGCATTGTGCCCACTGAACCCAAGAATGGTGGACCACCTTTAGGCTCTGGCTAATACTGGTGGCCACCATCATAAAACCTATTCTAGATTCCAAATAAAATCACCTACAAGGATAGCTTCACCTTCAGAACCAATTTCAATGGCTCTGATGGATCTAAAATAAGAACTGTTGTAATTTTGCAATTGGTCATGGAGTAAAATCCTTTACCATTTTCTGTCTACAGCTCCATTGCAGACTCATGTCTCTATTTTAAAAGACCTATATAAAAACAAACCTTGTTTAGCGCACATTATAATTATTTATTTATATAGCGCCATTAGATTCCATGGCGCTTTACATGATGAAAGGGTAGACGAGGACAAGTTCGATATATGCATGGAGTGCAGACGAACAGGAGGGTATGGGACCCTGTCCGCGAGGGCTCACAATCTATGAGGGACCGGTGGGGATACAATAGGAGGGGGTAGCGCCGGCTATGAGACAGTGCGGTGGACTGCGTCTCATTGCAGGTTGTAGGCTTGTCAGAAGAAGTGAGTCTTCAGGTTTCTTCTGAAGGTTCCCAGGGTAGGCGAGTGTCTGATGTGGTGGGGGAGGGAGTTCCAGAGGATGCATGGGGGTCTTGTATGCGGTTGTGAGAGGAGGAAATGAGAGGGGGATAGAGGAGGAGTTCTTGGGAGGAATGAAGGTTACATGAGGGTAGGTATCAGGAGACCATCTCAGAGATGTATGGAGGGGACAGGTTGTGGATGGCTTTGTACATCATGGTTAAGGTTTTGAAGCGGGATCTCAGAGGTGGGGAGCCAATGAAGGGCTTGGCAGAGGGGAGAGACTGGGGAATAGCGGGAGGACAAGTAAATGAGTCGGGCAGCGGAGTTTAGGATAGATTGGAGAGGTGCGAGAGAGGTAGCGGGGAGGTAGGTTAGCAGGAGGTTGCAGTAGTCAAGGTGGGAAATAATGAGAGCATGAACGAGTGTTTTATCTGTGTCATGGTCAAGGAAAGTGCGGATCCGGGAAATGTTTTTGAGCTGGAGTCGGCGGGAGGTGGCGAGGACTTGGATGTGAGGCTTGAAGGAGGGATTACACCGAGGCACTTGGTGTGGGGGACTGGGGAGAGTGAGCAATCGTTGATATTAATGGATATGTCTGGTAGAGGGGGAGAGCGACTTGGGGGTAAGACGATGAACTCAGTTTTGTCCATGTTCAGTTTGAGGAAGTGAGCAGAGAAGGAGTAGATGGCGGACAGGCAGGGATGAATTTTGGAAAGTAGAGAGGTGTTGTCAGGCCCAGATAGATAGATCTGAGTGTTGTCGGCTTAGAGATGATATTGAATGACGTGGGATTCAATGAGTTGTCTTAGGCCGATGGTGTAGATTGAGAAGAGTAGGGGTCCCAGAACTGGGCCTTGGGGAACACCGATAGATAGGGTGAAGAGAAGGTGTGGGAGTGAGTGATGGTGAAGGTCCAGTCAGATAGATATGAGGAGATCCAGGAGAGGGCTAGTTCATTGATGCTGAGAGATTCCAGAATCTGAAGTAGGAGGGAATGGTCAATGGTGTCAAAGGCGGCAGATAGGTCGAGGAGGAGGAGGACGGAGTAGTGTCTCTTGCTCTGATGGTCAGTAGGTCGGTGCTGACTGTGGTAAGGGCTGTTTCAGTGGAGTGATGGGGACGGAAGCTGGATTGTAGGCGGTCAAAGAGGGAGCAGGAGGAGAGGTGGGAGGAAAGTTCAGAATGGACGTGTTTTTCAAGTAATTTTGAGACGAAGGGGAGAAGAGATATGAGGCGATAGTTAGAAACGGTTGCTGGATCGAGGGAGGAATTGCCCTATATAGTAATAGATGAAAGATCGTGGCTGCAGGACCAGACTACACAGGGTTTATTTGTAGTCTGTTGCCATGGAGACGAATAGATCTGAAAACAGCTGTAAACAGGCATTTTTACCCTGTTTTATTTTGCAAAGTTGCAAATATATCATTTGTTTGATTCAGAGAAATATTAATGCATCCTTTTTGTTTTTCCCTCAGTTTCCCTTTTATCTCACTATTTATATCCATTTTTCTACAAATATTTTTAAAGGCTTTCCCAATCCAGACCTTTATTTATAGGAACCATTTCCTTTCCTACATTACAAAGTCCTCTAATCTTAGACAATGGAGTAAAAAAGAAACAGAAAAAACAATGAACACTTAAACCCCCCAAAAGAAAGTTCTTGAAGATCTCTCTGAACTTGAAGAACTCATCTGGAAATAAAGGCGCTGAAGAGAGCGCACTTTACGTCGTCTGCTAGAAGGAAAAAACATTGCAGAAATGTCCAGAGGTCAGGAAATGTGCAAACAATCCCAGCAACGTCTGACCTACAAACGATCATCTCTTTCAATTCTGAGAAAGCTGTAAGAATAATAGGAAGAGATTCACAAAGAGGAAACAGAGACAGAATTTAATCCCACCGGTCGCTTTTATATTACATCAATGTGACATTTTTCAGTGTGGAAAGGGAATTTAGGGACATTGCAACAGCTGCACTGTGTAAAATAAAAACTCTACGTGACCGTATCAACCAATGAGGTCTCCGTTTCTGTTTTTTGATTGCATTGGGAACTTCACGTAATGGGTTTTCATGCAGCCATACATCACCAAGCACAATGCAGATGTCGCACGTTAACTGCTTTACAGTCCACACGTAATGCTAGTGTAATTTAATAGGCGTTCATTTCCTTTGGCGCATACAGGGTTAATGCCAGAAAGCTGCTGTAGTCTATGCTGTTTGCAGCTCTGCAGGTGGAGGGGTGTGTCAGAGCATTCAGATCTCCAATCCCTCAGCCTTTAAGAAGTGCCACTTCCCTCCACCAGGTCTCGCAGATAGAGTTCAGTCTCTACTAGGACCCTGTGCAGTGAGGATGTGCTGTGCTGCTCCCTTCCTTTCGAGTTGCTGTGTTTTCCCAGTACATGGGTGGAGGTAGGGGCTCTTAGCCTAGGGTTGGTCAGGAACAAAGGGCAAGGGTGGAGACCTGGACATCTTCTACTTCAGAGGTAGCTCCAGGAACAGGGTGAGCCAGGGACCCCAGTCAGTCCCCAGAAAGCCTTTAGCCATCTTACCATCCTTCCTCCTGATTCCCTATCCGTTATACCACCCCGTGACAGCCGAGTAGATGAAGCTGTGTAAAGCCGCCATCACTGGACTTTGGAGGAGATGTATTATGTGGGAGTGATATCTGGCGTCTGATGGATGAGTCTGGGTTTGGTGATTCCAGGAGAACATTAACCACCTGACTGCATTGTGTCCATAGCCATTAACAATGGGAATAAATAAAGCCCCCATCACACTAAACGAGATCGCTGCTAAAACAAAGTTTGGTGATGCAACAGCGATCTCGCTATGTGTGACACTTGGCAGCGACCAGGCCCTGCTGTGAGATCGCTGGTTGTGTCAGTCGTCTGGACCATTTTTTGATTGTTGGGGTCCCACTGGGCAGCGCGCATCGGTGTGTTTCACTAGGACAACGACCTCAATACTACAGGTCTGAGAAACAGGGTCCCAACGACCGCCGTCTCATTCCGGATCATTGCTGCGTCGCTGGTGAGATCTGACTGTTGGACATCTCAGTGACGCACCGTCGATCCCTACCAGGTCAGAATCGCTGGTGCGTCGCCAAGTGTGACGGTACCCTAAGAAGAGATTTCCAAGATATTTTTTCCAAAGACTTCTCATAAAGCTCAGTGTATACATAGCCTTAATTTACAACCACATGCTGCCTTCACATACGCACCTTACAAATGTAAGCAAAAGGATTGTCTCCTCCATGGAAAACATGATAATCCTACACTGACGTTCTACAAAACACGAGAACGTTCAGGATCCAAAAATCCTTCTCTGCTTTGGCTCAGATCTCTAATAAAGATGTCTTTGGTCTCTGAGAAATACAACTTGACCTCTGTTCTGCATAATGTTATCAGTTGTGTTTGACATACTCATTGTTTTACAATTGTTAAGCCATTGGCCCAATATGGTTTGAGCAATCCAGCTTATTTTGGCAACATTGAATTAGATAAAAGTAATCATTGACTATATGGGTACTGCAATGTCTCACCTACAGAAAGATCCTGAAAGCACATGGTCCGGGATACTCATTCCTAGGCAGCACGGAAACATTGTGCTGGTGCAGCAGGGTTGCATTAATGAACTCTTATGGCAGATCTGGAACTAGCAACTAAAGGAGCTGAGCAAGTACCACCGGACAACAGTGTTGGGTTTGCAGTGGTCATTCATGTAACAGAGCCGGTCACAAAGTAGTAGACTTTATTCAGCAAAGAGAAACTGATGTGGAAGAGCTTTGTTTGCAATGGAGGTCAAAGATAGAACTGGCTCAATGATGTAGCAATGGTGCCCCAGCGATGAGGAATACCTATATCTTTAAATACAGAGCCTTGTGAAAGTATTCAGCCCCCTTGAACTTTCAACCTTTTCCCACATTTCAGGCTTCAAACATAAAGATATAAATTCTAATTTGTTTGTGAAGAATCAACAACAAGTGGGACACAGTCGTGACGTGGAACCAAATTTATTGCATATTTTAAACTTTAACAATTAAAAAACTGAGGCGTGGGGCGTGCAATATTATTCGGCCCCTTTACTTTCAGTGCAGCAAACTCACTCCAGAAATTCAATGAGGATCTGTGAATGATCCAGTGTTGTCCTAAATGACTGGTAATGATATATAGAATCCACCTGTGTGTAATCAAGTCTCCGTATAAATGCTCCTGCTCTGTGATAGTCTCAGGGTTCTGTTTCAAGTGCAGAGAGCTTCATGAAGACCAAGGAACACACCAGGCAGGTCCGAGATACTGTTGTGGAGAAGTTTAAAGCCGGATTTGGATACAAAAAGATTTCCCAAGTTTTAAACATCTCAAGGAGCACTGTGCAAGCGATCATATTATTATTATTATTATTATTATTATTATTTATTTATATAGCGCCATTGGGTTCCATGGCGCTTTACATGAGGATGAGGGAGACAAGAACAAGTACACTAAATCTAGGCGATCAGGACGTACAGGTACAGGAGGGGCAGGGACCCTGTCCACGAGGGCTCACAGTCTATGAGGGGTTGGTTAGGATACAGTAGGATGGGGGAATGTCAGGTATGGGGCGTTCGCCTGGGTCTCATGGCAGGTTGTAGGCTTGACGGAACAGGTGAGTCTTCAGGTGACACTTGAAGTTACTCAGGGTAGGAGAGTGTCTGACGTGTTCGGGCAGGGAGTTCCAGAGTAAGGCAGATGCCCGGGAGAAGTCCTGGACTCGGTTGTGTGAAGAGGTGATGAGGGGGGAGCAGAGGAGGAGTTCTTGGGAGGAGCGGAGGTTGCGTGAGGGTAGGTATCGGGAGACCAGGTTGGAGATGTATGGTGGGGCCAGGTTGTGTATGGCTTTGTACGTCATGGTTAGTGTTTTGAATTGGGATCTCTTGGAGACGGGGAGCCAGTGAAGGGCTTGGCAGAGGGGGGAGACAGGGGAGTAGCGGGAGGACATATAGATGAGTCGGGCAGCGGAGTTGAGGATAGACTGGAGAGGTGTGAGGGAGTTAGCCGGGAGGCCATTGAGAAGGAGGTTGCAGTAGTCAAGGCGGGAGATGATAGAGCATGGATGAGTGTTTTAGCGGTGTCGTGGGTGAGGAAGGAGCGGATCCGTGAGATGTTCTTGAGCTGGAGCCGGAGGGATGTGGTGAGGGCCTCGATGTGGGGTTTGAAGGATAGGAGGAGTCGAGGATTACCCCGAGGCACTTGGCTTGGGGGACTGGGGAGAGGGCGCAGTCGTTGATGCAGATGGATAGGTTGGGAGGTGGGGTGGAATTTCTTGGGGGGAAGACTATAAATTCAGTTTTGTCCATGTTGAGTTTAAGGAAGCGGGCAGAGAAGAAGGATGAGATGGCGGAAAGGCATTGAGGGATTTTCGAGAGTAGGGAGGTGATGTCAGGGCCGGACAGGTAGATTTGGGTGTCGTCGGCGTAGAGGTGGTACTGGAGGCCATGGGACTCGATGAGTTGCCCTAGGCCGAGAGTGTAAATGGAGAAAAGTAGGGGTCCCAGGACCGAACCTTGGGGGACTCCGACAGAAAGGGGGTAGGGTGAGGAGGAGGTGTGGGAGTGGGAGACGCTGAAGGTCCGGTCTGCTAGGTATGAGGAGATCCAGGAGAGGGCAAGGTGGGTGATGCCAAGGGATTCCAGGATCCGGGAAAGAAGGGAGTGGTCAACCGTGTCGAAAGCGGCAGACAGGTCAAGGAGTAGCAGGATGGAGTAGTGGTGTTTGTTCTTGGCGGTCAGTAGGTCGTTGGTGACTTTGGTCAGGGCTGTTTCGGTGGAATGGAGGGGTCGGAAGCCGGACTGTAGGCGGTCGAAGTGGGAGCACGAGGAGAGGTGAGAGGACAGTTCGGAGTGGACGTGTTGTTCAAGTAGCTTAGAGGCGAATGGGAGAAGAGATATGGGGCGATAGTTAGAGACAGAGTAGGGTCAAGTGAGGTTTTTTTTAGGATGGGCGTGATTAGGGCGTGTTTGAAGGCCGAGGGGAAGGTACCAGTGCTAAGTGAAAGGTTAAAGAGGTGGGTGAGGGCTGGGATGAAAATGGAGGTGTGGTTGGGAATGAGGTGGGATGGGAGCGGGTCGTGGGCGCTGGTGGTGAGGTGTGATTTTGACAGGAGGGAGGAGAGTTGGTCTTCAGTTATGGGGGGGAAGTGGCTGATGGAGGAGGAGGGCAGTGTAGGTGGGAAGGGGAGTTGTGGGGATAGTGGACCGAAGCTGCTTCTGATCTTGTCGATCTTCTCCTTGAAGAAGGTCGCAAAGTCTTCAGCAGAGATGAGGGGAGAAGGGGAGGAGCAGGTGGGTGAAGTAAGGAGTTGAAAGTTTTGAAGAGCTGTTTGGGGTTGCGGGACAGAGAGGTTATAAGGGATGAGAAGAACACTTGCTTGGCGGGGTAGCGAGTGCCGTCTTGAAGTCAGTGATGGATTGCTTGAACAGAGCAAAGTGCTCGGGGGTGTGAGACTTTTTCCATCTCCTCTCGGCGACTCTGAAATATTGAAATGGAAGGAGTATCAGACCACTGCAAATCTACCAAGACCCGGTCGTCCCTCTAAACTTTCATCTGGAACAAGGAGAAGACTGATCAGAGATGCAGCCAAAAGGCCCATGATCACTCTGGATGAACTGCAGAGATCTACAGCTGAGGTGGGAGAGTCTGTCCATAGGACAACAATCAGTCGTACACTGCACAAATCTGGCCTTTATGGAAGAGGAGCAAGAAGAAAGCCATTTCTCAAAGATATTCATAAAAAGTCTTGTTTGAAGCTTGCCACAAACCGCCTGGGAGACACCAAACGTGGAATAAGGGGCTCTGGTCAGAGGAAACCAAAATCAAACTTTTTGGCCACAATGCAAAACAATATGTTTGGCGTAAAAGCGACACAGCTCATCACCCTCAAAACACCATCCCCACTGTCACACATGGTGGTGGCAGCATCATGGTTTGGGCCTGCTTTTCTTCAGCAGAGACAGGGAAGATGGTTAAAATTGATTGGAAGATGAACGGAGCCAAATACAGGACCATTCTGGAGAAAACCTGCTGGAGTCTGCAAAATACCTGAGACTGGGACGGAGATTTATCTCCCAACAAGACAATGATCCCAAACATAAAGCAAAATCTACAATGGAATGGTTCAAAAATAAACGTATCCAGGTGTTAGAATGGCCAAGTCACATCCAGACAGAATCCAATGGAGAATCTGTGGAAAGAGCTGAAAACTGCTGATCACAATCACCTCCATCCAACCTCACTGAGCTCCAGCTGTTCTGCAAGGAAGAATGGGCAAGAATTTCACTGATAGAGACAAACCCAAGAGACTGCAGCTGTAATCGCAGCAAAAGGTGGCGCTACAAAGTATTAACTCAAGGGGCCGAATAATATTGCACGCCCCACTTTTCAGTTTTTTATTTGTTAACAAATTTTAAAATATCCAATAAATTTGGTTCCACTTCCGATTGTGTCCCACTTGTTGATTCTTCACAAAAATATTAGAATTTATATCTTCATGTTTGAAGCCTGAAATGTGGCAAAAGGTTGAAAAGTTCAAGGGGCCGAATACTTTCACAAGGCACTGTATATAGGGGGCTGAATACTTTCACAAGGCACTGTATGTGATTTTATGAAAATACATAAAATTTTAAAAACCATAAAATCCACCCTTCAGTATCGAGTGTTGGAAGTTTCCATTACTTGTTCCTTTCGTCCACCTGGTGAACTTTCATCCGGTACTTTCAGTGTTTATAATGCGGACAGCCTGCCCGGCTATAAAGTTGGCTTTTCTTTTTGAACTTCATCACATATAACAAAGTGTTGTATAATATTGTTTGGATTTTTAAACTTGGTTAATTACACAATTACATGAAAAAAAAATTGACTGAGGCTGGAATGAAAAAAACTAAACAAGCCGTCACCACTGGAAATTAAAGGCTTGTCCCAACATAATCTATAATAAAGGAGAAGATCCAGACATCACTAAAAGAAAAGCCACGGGGTTAATATGGCATCACGTGGCCGCCATTCCAGTCCACGGTAATCAAGAAGAACATAGACTGTTGGCAACACTCATCATAATCTTAAATATCATCTGTCTGTACATGAAAGCTCATATTTATGGACAAAATAGGTTGAGTAGCTGCCAGACGCCTTCCCAGTGCATGGATTATGGAGCTCTGTCCTAGCCTTCCCAATCTACACCTGAAAGTGTAGGTTAATGTCTGCGGAAAATAATGGGTTCCACCATTGCACTCATATGTAGCTATGATTAAAAGGCAATAGGGATTTCACGACCTCCAATTAGCCAAAATATCGACTTCTTGTTCTGGAGTCCCCACTGACATGTAATACTCTATTTCCCCTATAGGGGCACTGCAGGGAAATGAAAACACTTGCTTCCTCTACAGCTGATCACTAGGGAGTACCAGGAGTGGCACAACCTATGGTCAGTTTGTAACCCCTTCCATCATGTCCGCCTTACGATAGAAAATCTGGACACAACAAACGTTCATTCTTATAAATATATTTCTAAAAGTCAAATATTTCAATACAATAAGCAACCTTAAAATGGTTTTTTTTTTCTCGTTTTCCGTTTTACATAATTTGTTGAGACTATATTCTAAAAACCTCAAGAATGTATTGCATTAATACCCGCATTCATAAGTCACACTCCCATGTAAATGTCTTACACCTGCCGACAGGAGCAGACTGTATGACGGGGCTTTGGCTCATCACATTGATATGATTAGCATCAACACTTTTTTTGGAGGGGGGGGGGGCTATGACTAAAACATGAACGACATGACTGGGAACCACGGCGGGCCATCATACTGACTTCAAGACTCAAGAGAACAGCTCGCCACCATAGTTTGTGGTTATCTCGGCTACCGGAAACAATTCGATGCATCAACTTTGCCAATCTTACGTCAACGGGAGAAGTCAAGTTCTTCAGATCTTTCCAAGTGTCTTTCGCCATGTCCTAGCTTATGTAGCACAGTACAGTAGAAAGACGTTCTACATATCACATTATTTGTGCTTTTTGGTTTTTATAGTCTTTGAATAGAAAAATAAGGAAGCATCGATAATTGGAAACATCAAGGATCTGATAGAACCGCTCGAGCTCGACCGCTTGGCCTCAACCATCAGCTTCACGCCAATGACCGTCTCTTCTTTCCTCTTTGTTCTTCAGTTCCCGATAGAAATGATACTTGGCAGGCATTTTCTGGCCTCGTAAGCTCAGGACGGCCCAGGTTTTCATTCTACATTCTGAAATATAAACCGGTGGGGAGAACGTTTCTTCTTCGTCAGTCTCCATGATTTTGTAACCATTGTATCCTTGTATTTTTGTTGCTTCCAACAATATTTTATCTATTGAGGTTTTTATTTTTCTACGTTTTCTTGTGCTGGGCTCATACATAACCCACGGCACAGTAGCTATGAGACAGAAGTGACCGGTTTGGGATCATATTGCTTATCCTAAGCCAATGGGATGCACCGTGTATACAGCCTTCACACAAAGCGTAGAAGCATTCACAGACACAGCTCTGATGAAGAGACCGGAGTCACAGCCTGCAGCGTAAATCTTCTGTAAGTGGCTTGCAAGCTCGGCTTGGATGAATTGAGATTCAGCAAGAATGTGAAGTTTAATGCTCTGGAGAAATTCACTCTTCTCCTGTCATTAATGTGTCAAATGCTGGAGCCTTCTGCTTTCAAACACCGAGAGAGATGCTTGAAATTCAGGACATGGAGATATAGTACCAGCACGATAAATAATTCATCATCTTCTCCGGCTGCAGAAAAGGCACATAAGCCGCGATTCTTGGTGCTGTTTGGAGCAGACCGTCCTATTTGGGGTTTATTGCATCATTCGGGCATTCCCATCCTGTGACGTGCTTGGGGCTCTGCCGCCGTGTAGGAGAAGTTTCTGAACTCGTCCTGGTTAATCATCGGTAACAACTTCTCATCGATTGGGGTTAATACTGCTTCCTCCTTGATGAACTCGGGGTCAAAGTTGCTCACATCTTCTCTGGATTTCTGTGGAGTGAATGGGAAACATTAGCTGAACATTGCTAGTAAGGATAAACATTATACAAAAAAGGCTACGTAAAAATCATTAGGAAGACAGATAGGGTGATTAATACAGATTCTGCAATGTTATCTCAGCCTCACATGTCCAATATAATATGTATATCTAATATATAAAGCTGAGTGTGGTGTGTGTATGTATCAAGCCCTGCCCACTCCACATAGCCACACCTCTCCATAAAGTAAGTGCATGTGTCTATCAAGCCCTGCCACTCCAATAACCACACCTACTCCATAAAGCTAAGTGCATGTGTCTATCAAGCCCTGCCCACTCCACACAGACCCACCCTCTCCATAAAGCGAAGTGCATGTGTCTATCAAGCCCTGCCCACTGCACACAGCCACACCTCTCCATAAAGCTAAGTGCATGTGTATATCAAGCCCTGCCCACTCCACATAGCCACACCCTCTCCATAAAGTGAAGTGCATGTGTCTATCAAGCCCTGCCCACTCCACATAGCACCACCCTCTCCATAAGTGAAGTGCATGTGTCTATCAAGCCCTGCCCACTCCACATAGCCACACCCTCTCCATAAAGTGAAGTGCATGTGTCTATCAAGCCCTGCCACTCCACACAGCCACACCCTCTCCATAAAGCTAAGTGCATGTGTCTATCAAGCCCTGCCCACTCCACATAGCCACCCCTCTCCATAAAGTGAAGTGCATGTGTCTATCAAGCCCTGCCCACTCCACATAGCCACACCCTCTCATAAGTGAAGTGCATGTGTCTATCAAGCCCTGCCTACTCCACATAGCCACACCCTCTCCATAAAGCTAAGTGCATGTGTCTATCAAGCCCTGCCCACTCCACACAGCCACACCCTCTCCATAAAGCTAAGTGCATGTGTCTATCAAGCCCTGCCCACTCCACATAGCCACACCCTCTCCATAAAGCTAAGTGCATGTGTCTATCAAGCCCTGCCCACTCCACATAGCCACACCTCTCCATAAAGCTAAGTGCATGTGTCTATCAAGCCCTGCCTACTCACATAGCCACACCCTCTCCATAAAGCGAAGTGCATGTGTCTATCAAGCCTGCCCACTCCACATAACCACACCTCTCCATAAAGCTAAATGCATGTGTCTATCAAGCCCTGCCCACTCCACATAGCCACACCCTCTCCATAAAGCGAAGTGCATGTGTCCATCAAGCCCTGCCTACTCCACATAGCCACCCTCTCCATAAAGCTAAGTGCATGTGTATATCAAGCCTGCCCACTCCACATAGCCACACCCTCTCCATAAAGCGAAGTGCATGTGTATATCAAGCCCTGCCCACTCCACACAGCCACACCTCTCCATAAAGCTAAGTGCATGTGTATATCAAGCCCTGCCCACTCCACACAGCCACACCCTCTCCATAAAGCTAAGTGCATGTGTATATCAGGCCCTGCCCTCTCCACATAGCCACATCCTCTCCATAAAGCTAAGTGCATGTGTCTATCAAGCCCTGCCCACTCCACATAGCCACACCCTCTCCATAAAGCGAAGTGCATGTGTCTATCAAGCCCTGCCCACTCCACATAGCCACACCCTCTCCATAAAGCGAAGTGCATGTGTATCAAGCCCTGCCCACTCCACACAGCCACACCCTCTCCATAAAGCTAAGTGCATGTGTCTATCAAGCCCTGCCTACTCACATAGCCACACCCTCTCCATAAAGCGAAGTGCATGTGTCTATCAAGCCCTGCCCACTCCACATAACCACACTACTCCATAAAGCTAAATGCATGTGTCTATAAGCCCTGCCACTCCACATAGCCACCCTCTCCATAAAGCTAAGTGCATGTGTCTATCAAGCCCTACCCACTGCACATAGCCAAGCCCACACCATGAAAGCCCCACCCATGACACATAGCCCCACCTACTCCATAAAACAGTTTGTGTGCATAGCCACACACTCCACAGCCTGCATCTCCACATAGTCCTGGGGTGTGAGGCTATGTGGAGGGTGGAGTTATAAACGGTATAAAGGGGTGAAGTTATATGTGGGGGCAGCACTATGAAAGAGGCAGGGCTACTGGGAAGGGTGGGGCTATGTCTAGGGGCAGGGCTACTGAGAGGGGCAGAGCTATTACATCCACACATACATTACCATATATGGGCGATATTGCTATATATGGGCGATATTACCACATTTGAGCATTACGACCATATATGGGCATTAAACATAAAATGTATATATTATACTCACCCAGACAGTCCCTGCACTGCTCTCCTGCGCACCTTTCTCTGCCCAGTCAAGGGCACAGCAAAGTTCTGCAGTGCGCATGTGCGGAGGACGACCGAAGAGCGCCCGCGCATACACTCTACAATACTTTGCTATATACGAATACCTGAGCATACAAATTCATCAAATGATAAACCAATAATAATTAACCTTTAATAAATTAGTTAAAGGTAAAAAAGTCAAAACACATTCAATAATTGTGATGAACATAGAGGGACCTCATATTTCCCAAATACAAATATCTTCGAATGGAACAAGGGGTAATTTGGGAATCTAGCCCTACAATACCCTATTCGTCCCTACCTGCCATTGGAGGGTATGACGCCCTGTTTGTAATAATAATATTAGCAAATATCACCAATTAGAAATGTATAGTTTTCCTGATAAGCCATGTCTCTCATCTCATCTGCAGAACATTGCATGGTTACATGGTTACGACGACGAGCAACTAACTAACTTACTGACTTTCCCTACATGCATGGCCATAACCATGGATACTTGAGGTCCTGCAATATCCTGCTCAAAGGGGCATAACTACAACAGGTGCAGGGGTTACACTCACATCCGGGCCCTGCAGCCTAGGGGGCCCCAAAAGTCCTTTGGCCTATAGAAAAACTGCTAATAAAGATTTGCAATAATTGGGGGCCCTGTTGGAGCTTTCGCATCGGGGCCCATGAGCTTCAAATTACGCCTTACCCGCACATGAGGAAAATACACAGCTTATCAGGAGAACTATGCCACATTTCTAATTGGAGGGATTTACCAATATTATTACACCTGCTACCTATTGGGATAGGATCTTGGAGATGGGAAAAACCCCTTTAAGTATTATTGGTTTATCATTTATGGGATTGTGTATGATCGGGTATTTGTACAGTTCGTAAATCGTTTTGATGATATTTAAAGATTTTGCTGTGCCCTCGGCAGGTCAGAGAGAAGTCTGCAGGGGCGCAATGGAGGACACTGTGTGGGTGACGTAGGACAGGTCATCCACACGGAGCAAGAAGAGAGGAGGCGCCTGATCAAGAAAAGTGACGCCCATCGGACTGGAATGCCTCAGCTGTTTTTAACGTTATGCAGAGCAATTTGGGAAGACAAGGTAGTATATATATATATATATATATATTATACTAGCTGTACAGCCCGGCGCTTCCCAGGCATATTGCCTATATATAGTCATAATGTTCATATATGGTAATATCACCCATATATGGTAATGTATATGTGTCTGCATGTATCATAGCCCTTCCCTTCCTGGTAGCCCACCCCTTCACAGTTCTGCCCCCTCCTGGTAGCTCCTCCATAGCTCCAGCCCAACACATAGCCCCTCCCAGGAGCCCCACCCTTCATAGCTTGACCCCTCCACATAGTCATGGGGTGGAGCTATGTAGAGATGCAGGCTGTGAAGTGGGCGTGGCTATATGGATTGGGCAAGGCTATGACACATACACACATACATACACTCAGCTTCATATATTAGATGTCTAATATATAAAGCTGAGTGTATGTATGTAGCATTAGTCGCGCATACTTCACATAGCCACACCCACTTTTCAGACTGCATCTCCACATATCCCGCTTACACTATGTGAAGGGGTGGAGCTATGAAGGGGCAGGGCTATAACTGGAGGCAGGACTATGAAAGGGGTGGGACTACTGGGATACGTAAGGCTATGTGTAGGGTGGAGCTATGAAGGGGTGAGGCTACTGGGAGGGGGAAGGGCTATAATACATACACACATACATTGCTATATATGGGTGGTATTACCATATATGAGCATTACGACCATATATGGGCATTACACCCGTGCAACGCCGGGCTCTACAGCTATACACTCACATAGCCGCACATACATACACACTCATCTCTCATTTTGTTGCCCCATATCACTACCCTTGCTGTCCTATACTTACAATCCTAGGTCTGAATGGAGGTTCAATTTCTTTTTTGTTCAGTTGATCCCAATTAATATCTTTAAAAAATGAATTCCTTACGATGGCTCTCTCTCCCCCAGCGCCAGGCACCCCAGCCTCTTACTGGGCTTCTTCTTCATGAACTGCAAAAAAAGAGAAAAAAAAAGGTCAAATAAAAGCAATGAAGGCAACGGGAGCAAAGAGCCTCCGAATGTATACACATGGCTCTTATCAAAACAACGTTTTAGGGGTTCTGCACCCCTGTGATATTGATGACCTATATTTAGGATTGGTCATTAACATTAGGTTAGTGCGGGGTACAACAATCCGCTGGCACTGACCGTCCTGATCGGAGATGGAACAGCTCTACTGAATACGAGCAGATCGGCAGAGGAGTCTGCACTGTGAAGGGGCCAGTGCTGCACACCTGGACCATGCTGGAGCAGAAATAACAGCTGATAGGGTGAGGATGTCATGCTCAGACCACCACCAATATGATGGCCATGAAATCTGCTAATTATACGTCATCAATATCATGAATCCAGACAATCCCTTGGAATGTAATTTCTATGTTACATGTTCATACTCTGCTCAGTCTTAGGAGTCCACTGGGCGGTCCTACTGGGTAAAAGAATGTTTACAATAAGTGAATAGGACCGCCCACTGGACTCCTAAGCAGGGCTGTGGAGTCGGAGTCCATTTTGGGTGGAGTCAGAATTGGAGATGGATTCAGCGAAATTGAGGAGTCTGAGTCAGAGCTGGATGTTTGGCTTCACAGCCCTGGTTGTGGAGTCGGAGTTGGGGTCCATTTTGATGGAGTTGGAGTCTGAGTCAAATTCAGGGAAATTGAGAAGTCAGATTCGAAGCTGGTTGTTTGGCTTACAGACTTCACAGCCCTGGTTGTGGAGTCGGAGTCGTGAAGCTGGAGTCGGTGTTCCATTTTGGGTGGAGTCAGAGTCAGATTCAAGGAAATTGAGGAGTCGGATGTTTGGCATACTGACTTCACAGCCCTGGTTGTGGAGTCAGAGTCTGTGTCCATTTTAGTGGAGCTGAAGTCAGGTTCAAGGAAATTGAGGAGTCAGGAGGTGGATGTTTGGCTTACTGACTCCACAGCCCTGCTCCCAAGGCCAGATAGTGCAGGATGTTCTATATTTCACCTGCTCCAAGTGACAGGTAAGGGCATGTGCACACATTTAGGGTATGTGCCCACAGGTCGTTTTTGCTGCAGTTGGTTTTGTGGTAATTTATGCCAATTTGTTCCTGCAGTTTTGATTCCCAGCAAAACCAATGTGTTTCACAGTAACGCTGTACCCACACATTGGTTTTGCAAGTGTCAAGAACTGTCAAATCCCTGCGGCTTTGGTGCGGATGGGAAAGAATTGACATGTTCTATTTTCTTGTATTTTGCAGTCAATGGAAAAAATGCAGGAAAAACGCAGCAACAAAAATGCAGGAAAAACGTGCAAAAAAGATGATAATCGCAGGACCTGAACGCAGCAAATCTCCTGGCAAGGACCCTAGGATCCTTGAAACCAGTTTAGTTCAGGTGTTGCTGCGTTCAGGACTGCTTAAAAAGCGTCCTGTGGGCACATAGCCTTAGGGTTTTGTGCAGAAATTTCTGCATCTCTTAGCAGAAAAAGCATAATGGCAAAAACGCACATTTTCGGTCTGTTTTTCATGAGTTTTTGGTGCAAACTGGTCCCCATACATTAATATAAGTGAAATCTGCTGCAAAAATGCTTCAAGAACTGACATCTGCAGATTTATTTCTACACCAAATCAGCAGGGAGACAGCACTCGACGCGCGCGGGAGACAGCACTCGGCGCGCGCGGGGAGACAGCACTCCACGTGTGCAGGAGACTCCTGGATTCTCATTGACTTTACATCACGATTCCCATTAGGTTGTGACAAATCTGCACTCAAAAACCCATCTAAAAACGCATTGTGTGCACACAGCCTGACACAGCAATTCCAGTGTACCAGTATCAATCACCGAGGGGAGTGGATACTTAGATAGTAGGAGACATCTGCTTTCCTTGCAGCCATGCCTTAGATTATACTGCGGAATAGGTATTTATGTAATTGCCTAAAGCAGCGATAGCATTGAGTTTTACTTTAAGCGACAGATTAAAAACATTATTTCATTTTTTTTAATGTTCTATAAACATTTGTATCAATATTTGTAGCAAGTTGTTTATCAACAAAGCTTTTAAATATCTCAGCAGTTTATATACAAAGCTCTTTCTCTGTCATCTTTTGCGGCGCGGTGCTCGGCACTGTTCAGGCAGCCGTCCAAGCCTGTACTGTAATGATCACTGTGCCAGGCACGTTGATATTTTCAGCAGCTGCATGTCTTACTGTAGACAACCTTCTATGAAGGACATCAGCCGTCAGGAGACTGCCTCCATCAATAACATCCTAACTAACTTGTCAGTTCAAGAGGGATCCTGCCATCAATCCTGACCAGCAGTGTCCAGTATCTACAATGATATCCGAGAATATAGACTGGGTGATATAGTGTTTGGGTTTGGAAGACAGTGGATAATGTTGCAAATTTTCTTTGCTGCCATTTTTAACTTCTTAAGACAAATTTTGTATGTTCTTGGAATTTCCATGGCTGTGTTAGGTCAGCCTATAATAAATAGACTTAAAGGAAATAAATCATCAGAAAATTACCTAGATTTAAGGCAGGTTTTTATGTTAAAGTGGTTGTCTAGTACTTTTATATTGTATTGATAGCTTATCCTTGGGACGGGTCAACATTATCAGATCGGTGGGGATGCAGCACCCGGCACTCGCGGAGATCAGTTGTGGAGCAGAACAGCACAGCTCCATCAATAGTGGGTACCGCAGATCCACCCCTATTTATTCTATTAGGGCCCACACCATCCATACATTCATTTGAGAAGTGCTGGGTGTGCAGTATCCGGCCATGGACACTATACAGTTAATGGAGATGTGCTGTTCTGCTCCACACTGATCACATCTAGACGTCACTGGCACCAATAACAGCTGATCATCGGGTTCCTGACTGTCGCACCCCACGAATCTGATATTGATGTCCTATCTGAAAGATAAGCCGCCAATATAAAAGTATGGGATAACCCCTTTTTTGTTTGGAAATGTTCTGTTACTTTTTTCCCCCCATATCTGTATTAAAGATAAAATAAATATAGAAATCTTGCCATTTTTACGCGACCATTAAGGCCAGTTTAGATTTTAACTTTCTGTACCTTCAGGAAGCTTACATCTACATTAGCAGACATAAACAAGCTCAGACCCTAGCGTTGGTATTGAGGCATGGAATGAGCATGTGCAATGGTCATTGTGGAGGGAAGGGGGCGCAGGAGCAGCTATGACATCACCTATTGTGAATGGTGGATCCTGTGTTATCTACTGTATATAGAGGTGTTATCAGTCATTGTACAGGAGGAGGTGAGCTGTGATATCACCTATTGTGAATGGTGGATCCTGTGTTATCTACTGTATATAGAGGTGTTATCAGTCATTGTACAGGAGGAGGTGAGCTGTGATATCACCTATTGTGAATGGTGGATCCTGTGTTATCTACTGTATATAGAGGTGTTATCAGTCATTGTACAGGAGGAGGAGGTGAGCTGTGATATCACCTATTGTGAATGGTGGATCCTGTGTTATCTACTGTATATAGAGGTGTTATCAGTCATTGTTCAGGAGGAGGAGATGAGCTGTGATATCACCTATTGTGAATGGTGGATCCTGTGTTATCTACTGTATATAGAGGTGTTATCAGTCATTGTACAGGAGGAGGAGGTGAGCTGTGATATCACCTATTGTGAACGGAGGATCCTGTGTTATCTACTGTATATAGAGGTGTTATCAGTCATTGTACAGGAGGAGGTGAGCTGTGATATCATCTATTGTGAATGGTGGATCCTGTGTTATCAGTCATTGTACAGGAGGAGGTGAGCTTTTGATATCACCTATTGTGAATGGTGGATCCTGTGTTATCTACTGTATATAGAGGTGTTATGAGTCATTGTACAGGAGGAGGTGAGCTGTGATATCACCTATTGTGAATGGTGGATCCTGTGTTATCTACTGTATATAGAGGTGTTATCAGTCATTGTACAGGAGGAGGAGGTGAGCTGTGATATCACCTATTGTGAATGGTGGATCCTGTGTTATCTACTGTATATAGAGGTGTTATCAGTCATTGTTCAGGAGGAGGAGATGAGCTGTGATATCACCTATTGTGAACGGAGGATCCTGTGTTATCTACTGTATATAGAGGTGTTATCAGTCATTGTACAGGAGGAGGTGAGCTGTGATATCATCTATTGTGAATGGTGGATCCTGTGTTATCAGTCATTGTACAGGAGGAGGTGAGCTGTGATATCACCTATTGTGAATGGTGGATCCTGTGTTATCTACTGTATATAGAGGTGTTATCAGTCATTGTACAGGAGGAGGAGGTGAGCTGTGATATCACCTATTGTGAATGGTGGATCCTGTGTTATCTACTGTATATAGAGGTGTTATCAGTCATTGTACAGGAGGAGGAGGTGAGCTGTGATATCACCTATTGTGAACGGAGGATCCTGTGTTATCTACTGTATATAGAGGTGTTATCAGTCATTGTACAGGAGGAGGTGAGCTGTGATATCATCTATTGTGAATGGTGGATCCTGTGTTATCAGTCATTGTACAGGAGGAGGTGAGCTGTGATATCACCTATTGTGAATGGTGGATCCTGTGTTATCTACTGTATATAGAGGTATTATCAGTCATGTACAGGAGGAGGAGGTGAGCTGTGATATCACCTATTGTGAATGGTGGATCCTGTGTTATCTACTGTATATAGAGGTGTTATCAGTCATTGTACAGGAGGAGGAGGAGAGCTGTGATATCACCTATTGTGAATGGTGGATCCTGTGTTATCTACTGTATATAGAGGTGTTATCAGTCATTGTACAGGAGGAGGAGGTGAGCTGTGATATTACCTATTGTGAATGGTGGATCCTGTGTTATCTACTGTATATAGAGGTATTATCAGTCATGTACAGGAGGAGGAGGTGAGCTGTGATATCACCTATTGTGAATGGTGGATCCTGTGTTATCTACTGTATATAGAGGTGTTATCAGTCATTGTACAGGAGGAGGTGAGCTGTGACATCACCTATTGTGAATGGTGGATCCTGTGTTATCTGCTGTATATAGAGGTGTTATCAGTCATTGTACAGGAGGAGGAGGTGAGCTGTGATATCACCTATTGTGAATGGTGGATCCTGTGTTATCTACTGTATTAGAGGTGTTAGCAGTCATTGCACAGGAGGAGGAGGAGAGCTGTGATATCACCTATTGTGAATGGTGGATCCTGTGTTATCTGCTGTATATGGATGTGTTATCTGTCATAATACAAGAGGAGGAGGTGAGCTGTGACAGGCCGGGCGCCAGCACTGGCATACCCGGGCAGATGCCGGGGCCCTGAAGAAGTGAGTGGGCCCACTCGCTGTCTGTGAGGAGACCCACACACACAGCTGCCTTCTCTCCCTCTCTTCTCACTAGATCTAGGTGATCGGTACACAGCAGGAGAAGAAGCTTATCGGGAGCTACAGAGGATGAAGGACCTTCTATTTCCAGTCATGTGACTGATCACGTGACTGAAATTAAGGCCTTGAGGTTACTGCTGCTGCTCAAGTTCTGCAGTCTCCTGCAGCTCCCAGTGGTTCCTCTCCTGCACTGTACTGATGTGGTAATGTATGTAAGGGTTTTTCTTAAAGGGCTGTCTACCAAACCCTTGTCTATGCCCATACTTTGCTGGAGTGTAGTGCCAAAACAAATGTGCCATCCTGCCCCACACCAAGACATGCTAGTCCGGTCCCTCTTCATCCTCATTGAAGAAAGAGCAACATAGAAGTCTCCTTCATAATTCCAACCTCAAACACTCCTTCTGCCTGTAAAATATTACTTTTATTACTCTGTCTGGCTGAAGAAAATCAAGATATCTGTTAGTTCATGTCATTCATGACTACCTGATGCCAGTCCGGTTTGCATTGGCACACCTCCAGCGGCAGAATTCCACCTCCGAGCGCTGAATACGAGTTCTGTTACAGTTTTAGCAGGTGGAGAAAGTAAGTGACACATTTACAACCAGTTCCAGAAATTAAATAAATCAGATAGTTATGGAGCTGGTGATAAATTCACACGATGTGGAGCAAATGAGAAGTAAATTCACTGCACTGAATGACGCGGGATCCATCTGAGAAGGAGGGAGAGCCACTTACAGATCAGCTATTTGGAGTCTATATTATATCATAGCCATCAGTCAATGTATCAATCTGTCTATTCATTCTCAATTTCCCAATTTATCTCTACCTCTCCATACAACTATCCATCACATATCTCCTTATTTTATATTTATCTCATATCCATCTCTCATGTGTTTATCCAGCTATCATAATGATTTATAAAAAGGTGTTAAAAAGATGTAGCACAGCAAACATAGGGAAAAATGAGAAAAAAATGTATTCCATACCAAAAGGTACACATTGGCTTGAAATACTTTTTTATTTCACTATTTTTGGAGTGTGGCCTCTTTTTTCTCCTATATATTAGTATTATCCATTTGCCAGTGGATTTAGTGTCCGAACCCACATTTTGCAACACTAGTACAACTCCACTTTCTTTTTTTTTCGTGTATTTATCCATCCATCCTTCCAACCCTCGTTCATTACTATCCCTTGTATCAATCCACCCATGTCCCATATCTATCTATATATCAATCTATGCCTCATATCTATCCATCCCGTCTATTTCTCCTATCTATCCATGCATCCATCATAACAATCCATCCCTCATACCCATCCATCCGTCCCTCGTACCCATCCATCCGTCCCTCATATCCATCCGTCCCTCGTACCCATCCGTCCCTCGTACCCATCCGTCCCTCGTACCCATCCGTCCCTCGTACCCATCCGTCCCTCGTACCCATCCGTCCCTCGTACCCATCCGTCCCTCGTATCCATCCACTCCTCATATCTGTCCATCTCCTATCCCCCTCATATCCATCCATCCGTTGCTCATATCTGTCCATCTCCTATCCATCCGTTGCTCATATCTGTCCATCTCCTATCCATCCGTCCCTCGCATCCATCCGTTCCTCACATCCATCGTACCTCGCATCCATTAGTCCCTCATACCCATCCATCTCTCGCATCCATTCGTTCCTCATACCATCCATTTGTCTCTCGTATCCATCCGTCCTTCACATCCATTCAATCCATCCATCCGTTGCTCATATCTGTCCATCTCGCATCCATCTGTCCCTCGCATCCATTCATCGCTCATATCTGTCCAACTGTCTCTCGTATCCATCCGTCCCTCGTATCCATCCGTCCCTCGTATCCATCCGTCCCTCGTATCCATCCGTCCCTCGTATCCATCCGTCCTCGTATCCATCCGTCCCTCGTATCCATCAGTCCCTCGTATCCATCAGTCCCTCATATCCATCAGTCCCTCATATCCATCAGTCTCTTGTATCCATCCACCCCTCATATCTGTCCATCTCCTATCCATCCATCGCTCATATTTGTCCATCTCATATTCATCGCTCATATCCATCCATCCGTCCCTCGCATCCATTCACCCCTCATATCTGTCCATCTCAGATCCATCCATTCCTCATATCCATCTATCCGCTGCTCATATCTGTCCATCTCGCATCCATCCGTCCCTCGCATACATCTGTCCCTCGCATCCATCCACCCCTCATATCTGTCCATCTCATACTCATCCATTGCTCATATCTGTCCATCTCATATCCATCCGTCCCTGACATCCATCCATCGCTCATATCTATCAATTTCATATCCATCCGTCACTCCATCGCTCATATCTATCCTATATGTACCACTCCTATCTATACCATACTGATCCCATATCCAGTACATCTATCCTATATCTCCCCTCTGTTAGTGGCAGACATTTATTCCCTATAACGCTCCCATACAGGGTTCAGCACGGCATGACAATCCTACAATTATCACACACTCTCCTGAGGACGAGATTCCCTGGTTTCCTCCACAGGAAATAAATGAGACTAAGCAACAAGACACGGAATTTTACACCCTCAACACAGAGGGATCCGAGGGATCGGTGGGAAGATACACTGAATATCCGCACCAAGTGTAAAAAACAGCGCAAGCTAAGAATAGAAAGAAATCCAAAAATACCGCACTCCCTCCCACCCCTCAATATCTACTTCTCAGAGGACCAGGAATGTAACATCCCCCAATGCTTCATTTTTCGGGTTAAACCCTATTTTTACATGACTAATGATGTCCAGGCTGCCTTGTGAAGTAGGTAGATGACTGTCTGCGATGCTCCATTACCTCTGTATACAGTGTGCGGAGTGCGTGACTAGACTATATAGGGATTATACAGTAATGGGAGCGGGGATTTATGTTTCATTAAACCATTTATGATTGTGCTCCTTTCTATGATTGTCTTTTAGAGGATAATTAAAGCTAATATATCCCTCCAGACAAACTGAAGAAACTGTTGAGTGCGAATAAGTTACATAATGTCTTGTCTTATCATCAATGCCTCTTATTCTTAAGAAAAGGAAAAGAATGTTGCTGCATTTGTGAAAATCCCATTTTGGGCAAAGGTTCAGGAAAGAGGAGAATCTTGGCACACCAATATCTTATGAACGTATGAGTAATGGAAGACGTTAGACAGATACTTACAGCCTGCAGGATTCCCACCGCATCCTGGGAGAGCCACGCCGGATAGATCACATCATCATTCAAGATCGCTTCAAATAGATCGTCTTCATTCTCCGCTTCAAAGGGGGCATGACCACAAAGCATCTCATACATAAGAACTCCATGGCCCACCAGTCCACCAAGGGTCCGTACTGCATCTCTTGTAATATCTATATACACAAACAGAATACATTTAATATACAGGAATACTGGATCTAAATCTAAAGTCTAGTACAATTGGAACTAGAGAGTACCAAGAATACCGCTACCCAGGGAGTACCAGCATTGCGTGACATTTCTGCAGTATGTATAAGCTGCGAGACTGCTGAAATCACCTATAGGTTGGACATATACAGTGGAATATTGGATGGAGTTATTATATTGGGACCTTACCTACAGTGTTTACAGAGGTCCAAATAGTCATTTGGATAAAGAATCACACTGGTGCACCAGAGGATCCTGAAACATGTTAGGGGGCTGGAGAAGGCACAGGACAGGGAAAGTTGGATTATTTTAAACATTACATAATTCTTAGGTTTGGTATGGGTTGCAATGATTAAGGGTCCTCCTCTTTAACCGTAGGATGAGTCTTCAGAATTACAGATGTAGCAGCTGCCACTTGATGGCCGCCATGAAACATTAATAGCATAGCGTGCCATGGCGCTGTATGCTTTTTGCATAGTGTGGCCATCTTCATTTGCTATAAGCTATGCAAACAGCATAGTAAGTAGCGCTACTTTGTTGCGGTTCTATACTGCAGACGACATGTTGGCAGCTGCTAGATTTGTATTTCCACTGGGGAACCCTAGTGAAACACAGTTTACTGGATCCATTTTAAATAATAGCCGGTTTACAATCACTAGCCTCTTAAATTAGTTCACTAGATATGATATTGATTAGGTATAACTCATTAATACCAGATCAGTGGAGGTCTGACACACTAAAACCCTGTAAAATCTGTTATCCTTGTTGCATTCCAGTTCAGACAACCGGTGTTTTCATTTGTTCATTTTGTCTGCCCTATCACTTTCTGGATGCTGCTATTTAAAGCTTCCCCTGACTTTTCTTTCCTGCTGATGATATTCTTTGTGGATTCTACTTGGGAGTTGCAGCTATTGCCTATAGATTTCTGCCAGTCAGATGGAGATCAGCTAGGTTATTTATCTGATTTTCTTCTATATGTCCTACTCCTTTATTTAGCCAGGATGTAGGAGGCATTTCTTTCTAGCAGTTCTATTTCACTTTTTCACTTTGTTTTCATGGTTTTTATATTTTCTCACTCAGGGATCCGTTCAAAATCTGCATGCCTTTCTGTTTCAGGGTTTTAGTTCTCTACCCCTTTCCCATGGTTTCTAAGAACGTACAAGAACACTCGACAGCCACTTAGGAAGCCAGGTCCAAGTTGTCGTCCTAGTCCTGTGGTTAGGGCTATTCCAGCCTGCGCAGGGGCCTCTTGGGACTGCATAGCTAGAAACCTTAGTCTGTGCTGGCACCGGTTGGATCAGGTGTGTTTATTCTTAGACAGGCTCAAGGTTCTTGTGCGAGTTACTATGAGTCTATGCAAATTGTCACTTCAGTGAGGGAAGTAGACTAACTAGTGCCACCTAATAAAGGTAGCAATCCTAAAAGTCATAATTGACTCTTTAGCATGCCTTTTAAGGCCGGTTTCACATCATAGCAAGATCAGGTCCGGGGCTGTCCCGGTGTGAACCCGTCAGCCCCGGACCCAATTTTGAAACAGAATTAGAGGGCAAATATGCCCTTAGGTTCGGTTTGCAACTAAAGTTCAGCACCCGGCGTCTGGCTCTGATTGTTTGTCGGATCCGGCGCCATAGACTCCCATGTTAGGGGGCGCCGGATCCGGGAGGATCTGATTTTGTCCGATTTTTGCAAGCAACATTTTTGTGTCTGGGAGAAAAATCCAAAGTCTCCCGGATCCTCCCAGACAGATTGAAACCGGATGATAAATAGCTTCCAAACGGCTCCATAGGGCTGCATTAGCACAAAATCGGTTCCTGACAGCCCGGACCTGATCTTGCCGTGATGTGAAACCGGCCTAATATGACTTAGGATTTGCGCCAGATCAGAACCCCAAACTGCAGACGCTGTCTATGAGCACATAACAATGCTCAGCAGCGGTCATTGAAAGGAGTGCTCAGCTCCATTCACTACATGCATCCAGCCATGACAGCAACAAATAACAGCTGATTGGTGTTACATCCCAACTGATCTGATGATGACCAATATCATATGACCAGACAACCTCTAAACACTTTAGGGAACAGTCAGACAAACATTTGTTCAGCCAATAGCAATCCTTACTCCTATGAAATCCAACATGCCCATCGAGTTGGAGAATTCCTTACACAGTCATCTAATGTACATTGGTGTCTTCAGTCCCCTACAGATTATAGATACCTCTGGTGCAATGTAGTCAGGAGTCCCGCAGAAGGTGGACGTTGTACATCCTTCACGAATCCCCTCTTTGCACATCCCAAAATCTGCCAACTTGCAATGACCCTCATGATCCAGCAGAACATTGTCCAGCTTCAGATCCCTGTAAGAAATGAAAGCAATTATAGTAGCATCCATTGACTAGCGAGCATACCCCAGGGTCTATCGTCCTGGAGGATTCCGTCTAAAGATACAAAAGTGTTAAAAAGCCTTTTTGCATCCGATCCAGGAATCACAAAGGTTGGGTTATGTCAACCATAAAAGCCTCAGGAGAGGATCACAGGTCAACGAGGCAACGTTTCCGTTCACATATTTGGAAAAGTTGGGTGTCATCGCACATGGAAGCTGTAAACTCATGAGCAGTAATGGGTTAATGAAAGGTGGCTTGTCATCATGCCCTATGTGACAATACGTCCTAGTCAGCTCCCGGTATTCTGCTCTGTGGTCACTTGCATATTGGGCACGTCTCCCAGACATAAATCCAGCAGTAAAGGCTTGAGACACTGGGTTGTGTTGCGGCTCTGACCTTGGCGCGAGCACAAAGGATCCTTCTCTGCCCATAAGCTGCATTCCAGGAAAATCTCCTTTACACCTCACCAGCTTCACATCAATCACTTTTTTTCCTTAGCAACACGACTTCATTTTGCCAAGTGTTATATGAAATTGCTGCCTCATGCAATGAGATCTGCTTTTACGCCAGTAGAAAAAAAACCATCCCAGGTAGTCACATAGCGCCAACTACTTCGACTCTCTGGCTAGTCATCATGGAAGCTGTAGTCCAGGACCGGCTAGAGGTTACATCATACCTCACAATCTTTGAACAACAGAAAGAGGGACAAATAATGCGACATGTGCATCGAACTGCGACAACCATGCCCCCCAACCTCAACCCCTAACCAAACCCATTCCGAGCACCCTGATGCTCCACCAGCGGCAAGATTGTATCCACTTTAATTATAGAATGATGAAGGACAAGTATAAAGGGTATGTGCATATGCAGTGATCTCCGCAGGTGAACACAGCCACCCTGTGCCCATGGTCAGCATTCAACTGTTCCTTGCAATCACCTGCCAACATTGCTTGCGACTCCGCAGCGCTACATTGACATGCTGCAGACAAGTGGCGGCACGGAACTCCGCCCGGCATGTCAGTTAACGCTGCAGAGAAAAGAAGCACAGTGGGCATGGGATTTCTGTACATCTATCCACTGTGCTTGTACTGCAAAACACAGCTTTATGCATACAGCGAAAACCCGCTACGTCCATGATGCAGCCAACACTGGTGGTGTGACACAGCCTAAGTGAACCTGCACCTTTCCTCTCCTTACTAATAAATGAGGATATAAGATTTTATAGTGACCCGCCTTCCCCCTTGTGTTAGGCTTCCATCAGTGTATGCCAGTAGTTCGGTTGCTATAGTCGATGTTTGCGCTGGCAGAAGAAAATTTAGGTTGAATAAATATCCTATGACTAAAGCGGAGCAGATGCCGGTGCTTGGGAGCGAATAGAGACATATGGAAAAAATACATTCCACTGCTAAGAGAGTAAACGGAAAATGGGTCAAAATGGTGGGCACTGCGGGTAGGACTGCCAGCTTCTCATATTTTCCCTCATCTCTTGCCAGAAGGCATCATCTGATCTAATAGAGAGCACGGCCCTGTTTTGTGAATGTCCTTATACACTACACATCTATACAGATACTAAGGTAACAAAAACAGCAAAGGAAACTGATGGAAAAGAAAGAATGTGGATCCTACAGCACCAACTCCCACCCAGCGCCCTACACTCCGCAAACACATAGATTATGGAAAATTGTGAGAGATGGAAGCTGAATTTACTGAGTGTTCACAATGTCGATGTATTTGGATCTTCCACTAAATCTGCATCATTTCCACCATTCACACTGACCCTGGAAACCACAGCTGCAGATCAGAGGACCACTTGTATTTCGTGCCTGTCAAAATTTGGCCGTGCCCGTTACAGTCAGCACTGATCGCACCGTGCCCGTTACAGTCAGCACTGATCACACCGTGCCCGTTACAGTCAGCACTGATCGCACCATGCCCGTTACAGTCAGCACTGATCGCACCGTGCCCGTTACATTCAGCACTGATCGCACCGTACTCGTTACAGTCAGCGCTGATCGCACTGTGCCCGTTACAGTCAGCACTGATCGCACCGTGCCCGTTACAGTCAGCACTGATCGCACCGTGCCCGTTACAGTCAGCACTGATCGCACCGTGCCCGTTACAGTCAGAGCTGATCGCACCGTGCCCGTTACAGTCAGCACTGATCGCACCGTGCCCATTACAGTCAGCACTGATCGCACCGTGCCAGTTACAGTCAGCACTGATCGCACCGTGCCCGTTACAGTCAGCACTGATTGCATCGTGCCGTTACAGTCAGCACTGATCGCACCGTGCCCGTTACAGTCAGCACTGATCGCACCGTGCCCGTTAGTCAGCACTGATCGCACCGTGCCCGTTACAGTCAGCACTGATCGCACCGTGCCCGTTACAGTCAGCACTGATCGCACCGTGCCCGTTACAGTCAGCACTTATCGCACCGTCCCTGTTACAGTCAGCACTGCTCGCACCGTGCCCGTTACAGTCAGCACTGATCGCACCGTGACTGTTACAGTCAGCACTGATCGACCCGTAACAGTTATAGTCAGCACTGAATGCACCGTGCCCGCTACAGCCAGCACTGATCGCACCGTAACAGTTATAGGCAGCACTGATTTGGCCGTGTCCATTACAGTTAGCACTGATCGGGCCGTGTGCTTTACAGCTACCAATGATAGGGCCGTGCCCGTTACAGTCAGCACGGATCAGGCCGTAACCATTACAGTCAGCACTGATGAGCCATGCCAATTACTGTCAGCACTGGTCGGACCGTGCCCATTACAGTCAGCACTGATCGGGTCTTGCCGTTACAGTTAGCATTGATCGGGTCATGCACGACATGTCAATATGGGTTGGTCTGTGCCTGTCACTGTTGGCAAGTATTAGTTCGTGCTTGTCAGTGTTGGCACCATTCAGACCATGTCTGTCAGCTCTAGCATGGATTGACCCATACCCTTGACCATCAGCAAAGATCAGAGAGTGGCATTCGCCATCAGCACAAATGAGACCGAGCCGGTCACCTTCAGCATTGATCGGACCATGCCTAGCACTGTCAGCCCTGATTGTACCACTGCCATGAAGGGAGGCACTAGTTCTGCAAAATGTTTAGATAGGCTGGCACTTATCAATTCTACGTGATGCCAGGACCCGAGGGTTTCCAGTATAATATTGCCCCACCACACTGCCTCCGCTGGTTTTAATGCTATGGCTGACGTATCTGGAGTATGCCTAGTCCTGCGCTACCTTAGTACATGATGTTTCTAGCTGTTTTTTAGCCTTTATAAGTTGCCTGTGGTCTATTAGCACCGTGTGAACGCAGCGCAGCATTGCCTGCAAGCCATACAGCGGATTCAGTAAATGAAGCCCTCACAGATGGAGGCAGAAGACGCGGCTTCGAAGAGAATTACTCAGTTATGTAACAAGGATAAATATAGCGTGCCAACATACAGATCTAAGCCGAACAGAGATCTTAAGCAGCTGAAAACCTGGATGTCAGTAATTCATTAACATGTGATAGCCGAGGTTACAGGCAAACACACAAGTCATCATGAAATATGGATGACCAGGAGGAGACATCACAGGACAGGGTTACATAATCTATAATGCACCGATACTGGGGGCAAGGATTGTATCCACGGAAAATATCACATTCACTTGCCCAATTATCCATAGTAGATAGAAGATGTGATATAAAAGATTGTATATACCATCATATAAAGCCCTCAGGACACTATGAACTGACCTTGTTTCCCTTTTGTGCAGTGCCCATATAGACGGCCTCTATGCCAGGTATCCCCATATACTGTGTCTGAACTCAGTCTATATTCATGTTTTCACTCAATCCAAAAATAATTTAATTGATAGTTTGTTTTAATTCCAATGACATATAAAGTAGCCTGCCGCCTCTCAGGACAGAAGAGGCGCCTATACAAGAGCCATAAATGGGCCCTCTGCAGACCATCGCTCATCATAATGCACATCCACCTTCATTTGTGGGCCCTTTACTCAGTGGCGTAACTAGAAGCTCATGGGCCCCGATGCAAAAGCTCCAACAAGGCCCCCAATTATTATACATCTTTATTAGTATTTGTCAATAGGCCAAAAGGACTTTTGGTGCCCTCTAGGCTCCAGGGCCCGAGTGAGATTGCAACCCTTACAACTGCTGTACTTACTCCATTGCCTTTACCCCTGTAATCCCTTATGGTGCCGTCACACAGCACGACCTGGCCAGCGATGTCGGAAGCGATGCGCGGGTGCCCGCTCGGTTCCGACATCGCTGGCCAGCTGTCACACAGCATCGCTGCGGCCGGCGACACCGCAGCGATGCGGGCGGTGACATCGCTCGCTGGGCTGGGCTCAGCCCAGCGAGCGATCCGCAGCAACGCTGCGGTATAGGCTGGATCGCCGCCGACATCGCTCTGGCGATGTCACACGGCGCGATCCAGCCTTATCGCAGGTCGCAGGTTGATAGGTTTACGGTTCTTCCCGTAAACCTGTCAACCTACAACAAAACGCGGTCGCGCCGCTCGCTTACACAGAGCGACGTCGCTAGCGACATCGCTGATACGTCACTTTTTCGGCGATGTCGCTAGCGACGTCGCCAGGTGTGAAGCCACCATAAGATATGTCCGGTCTTGACTTAAATTAATTCATAGCAAGGG
>JARQOC010000012.1:26074900-26095236 GCA_033576535.1 Allobates femoralis
GGGTCCATCCCCACTTGATGTCGCGTGCCTTGTCCCTGTCTACCTCTGCTGGCTCTGGCTAGTTCGTAGGCCGTATTGTGCACTAGACATTACCTATGATCTAGTGCAACACAGGGGGAGGCAAACTGACAAGACAATAGACCAAAAGGATATAAAACAACTTGGCTGCTGCCACCGGAAACCAGGACTGCAGCCAACAGGACTCCAAACAGCTTCACTCCTACCTCCACCATGGTCAGAATAGTGTAGTCACCAACCAGTGTCACCTGACCCCGCAATTTCCAGAAGCTACCAGCAAGGAAAACCGACTAACCCCCTTACAGATACACAAGAATTGAAACACATTGACTTCTGAGTCGTCACAAATCTCCTAATGCCTGGGAACTCATGACAATTTCCCCTTACATACTTTAGTCACTTATTTTCTGTGTCTTTGAAGCCCTTCTTTCACTGCCGTATCTGTTTCCCGTCTGCTTTTTCCACCAAACCATCAGAGCCAGCACCGACCATCCTATGTAACATTGTCTTTGGCGACTTCTGACCCTGCGAGCTCGGCCCTCTGTGCTCATGCGTCAATTCCTGTCCAGCTCTAATGAATGAGTCAGTCGCATTTTGTGTCTTTTAATGACATCCCAACTACTCAAAAAACTGTAAGATTGAGCCCAGTGGTGAGGATACAGGTAGAAGCAGAATGGAACACTGAAAGGATTTGGTCATGTTGCACTCGCAGAGATTGTCAGATCTGGTTGAAAGATAAACGTTCGTTAAGAATGGCGTATTTCTGCTCTCCAGTCTTGTTTCAGGGATCGCTGGTATAAAATGTGCCTCATTCATTAAAAGTCCAATCAAGATCCGCTGCTGGCAGCGCCCTTTGCAATTGCCAACTAATGATATCCTAGATGTGCTGGACACCAGTTTCAATGAATTCAGCACTGGAGTAACATGTGCCCAATTCATTAAGAGGCAATACTGTCAAAAATGTTAGCTCCAGGCATGGACTGGGTACATTTCTGGTTTAATTTTTTATCAATTTTAGAGTTATTGAATACAAATTAATAAAATGGCCAGAACTTGGCACACTAGTGGAAATGTCCTCTAGAGTGAGGGATGTTCCTTGAAAGCACTCGCCGCAGAGGGTCCAAACAAGGGAGCCCCCTCTAGTTTGGGGTGAATAAATGTTTTTTGATTGTTCACTGTTTGGAATCCTCTCCATTCATTAAGTGAATCACTGTGAATGACGCCTGCTCCCCGTGCGGTCTCCGGTGTTACTGGTTTGTCCTGATTCTGGTACTTGTCTGTACAGCTCTGAGACAAAGCGCTACGTGGATCTGTGCGAATCTGCAAGACGTTAATACTCCCAACTGCCTGTCACCAGGGCTGATCGCTTTTAGTGATTATTTAGAAGCACCCATTGCAGTTGTGGGGGGACTACAACTTCCAGCAAACCCTGACAGCTGCAGTGCACTTTAATATGCTCAGAGAATGACACTTGCCTTGTTCTCACTGGACAACTCCTTTATCCATGTAGTGATAATTTGTTGATCTGGAGATGGGGAGTCGACCGCTTGGACTCGCACCGATGGGCAGAACAGGGCCCATGCCTAGCGCTCCACTGGATATGTTGACTTCTCAGTTCACTTATTGCAGTTTAGTAGGAGTCTGACTGGAGGCACCATAATAGAGGACAACAGTGTCTCCATTACTGATTCGGCACAGTGCCTACATTAGGTAGTGGCAGTGTCTGGTATTGAAGCTCAGTCCCAATAACATGAATGTAATTGAGCTGCAGTACTAGATAAAACCACTACAAAATGTTTGGTGCTGTGACTGGTCAAAAAAATATCAAGGGACTCCTCTCTCCAGGCTTTGTTTTGTTTATTTAGTTAAATGTCCATTCATTATACTTTGTTTCTGCTTTAGTTGTGCATGTATATATTTTGAGTTTCTTTCAATATTTTGTCATACCATGCCTGATGAAGGGACCTAAGACATCTCGAAAGCTCGCCTTGTAACATCTTATTTTTGTTAGCCATTATAAGATATCACAACTACAAGATTATCTTGTTTCTCCCACTGAGAGCACTCACCATTATCTCTACTTTCTTGGAGTCCGACCCCAAGTAAAAGCCATCAAAATCAAACTTGTTATACACAGGGGAACAAGAGTTTTATAGGTATGTTGTCCTGCACCATGTGTGGAGGGACCTTGGGTGTGATCTGGTATCTCTGTCTGTGGTGTACAAAGGTCCCTGGTTCGTCCACCATTCTCCAGTGTGCACACAGCCGTATCGCTGCTCAGAATCCCTCTCTTCTCTCACCAGTCTGGTGTAGCCCTGCATCAGCCATTGGAATGGCCTATGTAATGTGTCCCTCCTGACAGCTGAAAGCCCGGGGGTCTCTGAGGCTGGAGCCAGGGCCTAGGTGTTCCACACATACTGTTTGCATGATTCTACCATTTGTATATATTGGATAATATACAAGTGTTGATTCCTTATACAGGGGTTGACCATGTCAAGGTATTATTTTTTGCATACATATGGGGCAAAAGAATATTTTTTTTTTCCCTGTTTGGCTATTACACGCTCTTTGTTTCTGTGCACGGCTCATGTGGTCCTAAATTGATTCAGAGGAGCTCAGACACTGGGCCATCAGAATGAGAATGAGCTCACTGGCAGTTTCTTAGTTACCTCTTTGAGCCGCTTTACACACACCAACTTCTGTGTCCAACTTCTGAACAGATCTCTGGTTGCAGTGAAATCATGGACACATTGCTCCATTTTGTGGCTGTGTACAAATGTAACAATGTGTCCATGATTTCACTGCAACCAGAGATCTGTTCAGAAGTTGGTCACAGATATATCTGTGTGTGTAAAGCGGCCCTTTCTGTAATAAAGGTAAAATGGTGCAATTTTGTTTCCTGCAACTGGAACTAGCTAAGAAAAATTAAAATTGTGGGGAATCCCTCTTAAAGCAAATTATTATTTTTTTTTTTTTTTTTTTTTGTGGGGTGGGGGTAAAACCGAGCATTAACAAGTGGCAGCATGTTTCCCAATGCCGCCGTTCAGAAACAGCACATGTGGACATGGTGTCCCTCGGCCGTCATCCTGCACCGTGAATATGATGATGGCAGTCTGTGGTTACTCATTTACTATGCAGTTGCATAACATATAAACATGGCCTAGATCAGGAGACTCCTTTATCTACCTGGCAGAAGTGATATGAGGGCATGACCCTTCAGAATAGCCGTTCTAGCCAGGCTGAGCTCTGATGTGAAAACTCCCTTATAATGTGTTTTCTGTGATCCTGCAACATCACTTTTTAATGTGCCATCTAGTTGGTTTTTGCTTTGCAGGCTTTATGTTGTGATCCTACAGCGCCACTCCTGTCTGTGGGCTGTCTAGGGCATTACAGCTAGGTAAGTGACTGACTGAGCTTAATTTCCAGACTTAAAGGAAACCTCTAATGCCCTTTTTTTCCTTTTCTTTTTTTTTTTTCTTCAACCTCCCCCAATTATATTTATATTGTGAACAGTGCATCACTTAAAAGCCTGGTTTAAAGAAAAAGTTTCCGTATTTATCATGAAGGCACTTTAGATGCTGATATGTTTGCATCATGTACGTATACAAACAGTCGTGGAATGGGTCACATCAATACACTTCAGTCATGTAGTTTTTTAAACGAAGTCACGCCCCCTGCATTGTAATATATTGACATTACCAAGCACCTTCAGAAATTCACTAATGCCGTAGAAGGACCTGTGGTGATGTCACGACCATGTTAGCTAAGCTAAGCAGGTCTGGCATGAAGGACACACAGGTTTAGCTCCGCCCATTATGGGCACATGGTTGTGAGATCACCACAGGTCCTTCCACAGCATTAGTGAATTTCTGCATGTGGTTCAGTGATATTAATATTTTACAGTGCGGGGTTTTTTTTAAACCAGGTTAGTGATTCACCGTGTGTGATCTTAATAACATAGGGGCTGATTCAGAAACAAAAAAGGACATGACAGGTTCCCTTTAACCTTTGTTAAGGAGGAGGCCAATGTGGAAATGCAAGGCCAGGAATGACTTTCCCTTAGCAATATCTGCTGTCAGGAGCCGGGCACAGGGCAATCAGCTGCATTTTGAGATGGTTTCTGATAAAACGACCCCTATATGTCCTCATGGTGTCTTATGTGTGATTGAAGGTTTGGAAACACAAGGCATTTGGGTCTTGCAGCCTTTGTACTCCTGTAAAATGCACCCGTTGAACAGCCGTTTGGACTAATCAATCATGGTGCTGCACTCACGTGAGCAATGGATGTAGAGGTGTAGCGGAGACATCACAAGGGTCTATTCTTTGGGCGCTTGCTTAGGCCCCTTTCACATCAGCGTTTTACGCTGATCGCGGCGGATTTACCGCATCTGCCACCTGACAGTCACACTTGCGGTTCACCTGCGGCAAGCCCCATGCAATGTCTATGGGACTTGTGGCAGGTGCGGTATAGTTGCGGTTTCGGCAGTTGCAGCCGCGAAAAAACCACGGTAAGCAGTGTTTTTTTCGCGGCCGAAGCTGCTGCAAGTGCCGAAACTGCAACTATACCGCACTTGCCGCAAGCGCAATAGACAATGCATGGGGCTTGCCGCAGGTGAACCGCAAGTGTGAAGGTTAGGCGGCAGATGCGGTAAATCCGCCGTGATCAGCGTAAAACGCTGATGTGAAAGGGGCCTTATACTTGTGGTTTTAATAGCCTTAGCATTGCCGTGTTTTGTTTTGTATGGTACCACTGAGAGGCAATATATGGTGGCACATGGAGTGCCTAGGGGTCCATATTAAACACCACACTGACCATTAGTGACATTGTTGAAGGGTTGACTGTGTTTATAAGGTCTAAAGAGGGCAGATTTTCTGGACCGGGACCAGATTGTGCTGTGAAACTGATCTACCTGCAAAGTGTAGATATGGAGCCAATGCTAAGAGCAAAGCCAGCAGGGACCATAGTCAGCCGTGCCCTCCGATATTTCAGCACAAAAATGAACGAGACCAATGAGTTCTGCTTATTCATCTGTTCTGGCTACAAGCAATCCTATCATCACACCGATGTCTTTGGGGATAGACCCTTGCATAGGTCGAAACGTTGGACAAGATTTGTTCTTTTTGCTTCCGGATCAAATAAACTCTGCGTGAAGTAGTTGATATTTCTGTCTGTGCGGCGGTAGATAATGGCATGAATATCCATTACACCATCATCTGGTGCCATGCTGAACATGCCACCCCTGACCAATGCCGGATATACCTTGGTGCGTTGACCCTCTGGGACACTTCACAGGCATTAGAAGAGCTGTGACTGGCACAAGGCTCCTCGTCTTCACTTTCTGATCATCACTTTTTTTTTATCTTGGTTCTTTTTAATCTTGAGGCTCTAAAACTGGAGTTAATGTTCTTCAGCAGTGATTATAATCTGTCCATCTGATTGCACAGTGTCACTTATCTGATGAAGTTCTGAGCAATACAAGAAACGTGGTTAACATTTCCAGAAAGTTCAGTCCAAACCGCAGCTCATCTCTGTGAGCCGACATCTACATCTGTCAGCAGATACCGTACATGTGGGGTGAGCAGCCGCCTCCTAAGATCATGGCAACTTATAAGAGGGGGGGAGTAGTCACAAATTATCCAAGTGTAAAAAGTTATTAGGATTTTATTTGTTGGAAACAGACACACTGCAATGATTATAGGGAGCCTGACTTGTATGTGCGGTGATTATAGGGGGGCTGACTTGAATGTGCGGTGATTATAGGGGGCCTGACTTGTATGTGCATTGACTATAGGGGGGCTGACTTGTATGTGCGGTGATTTATAGGGATTCTGATTTGTATATGCATTGACTATAGGGGGGCTGACTTGTATGTGCGGTGATTATAGGGATTCTGATTTGTATGTGCATTGACTATAGGGGGCCTGACTTGTATGTGCGGTGATTATAGGGATTCTGATTTGTATGTGCATTGACTATAGGGGGCCTGACTTGTATGTGCAGTGACTGTTGGGGCCTGACTTGTATGTGCAGTGCCAGTGACTATTGGGGCCTGACTTGTATGTGCGGTGATTATAGGGATTTTGATTTGTATGTGCAGTGACTATTGGGGCCTGATTTGTATGTGCATTGACTATAGGGAGGCTGACTTGTATGTGCAGACTGATCTGTGGACACCATCATATAAAGAAGCTGAGCAGAATGATATATGGGTTTTGGGGAAAATTCTGTATAACTTGTTTATTATAATCCCTGGTGTTCATATACATGAGTCCAGTTGGCGATCCTACCAGTGATTGACAGCTACATCTGCAGATAGTCACTCAGAGTAGACGGTCAGTCACTAGTAGGGCCACCCAGGACTCCTGGGCATGATATCAATGAATAAAACACAAGTTATACGAAAACCTTTCTCCCTGGCCGTGTCATGCGTTGTGTGGTCTGACACAATAGTAAACAGTGTAGGGATCGTGTGCTGTCACTCTGACTGGTTGTAGTCCCCGGACAGAGAACGTATGACACAAGCCCTCGCTCTGGATGGTCCCGGCGATGGGACACGCACCAGTATAGGTTATTACCTGTCCATCGGGTCCCTATTAAGCTCCTTGGCGGCTGTTCTCGCGTTATTTCCAGATCCCAGGGATTGTAAATATTTGTTGACATTTGTCTTTGGTTCCTAGAAGATCAGTTCTATGTTGACTTCAAGGATTATTTAGTATTCCATCACCACCTGTGGAGCAGGCGGCTGCCAATTGTACGTTGTACGGCCATGTTCGGCTGAACCCGCTGTCTTTCTGGGAGTTGTAGTCCTGCAGTAGCTGGAGAACTACTGGTTGTGACAACTGCTGCCACAAATATAAATTCATTCACAATTGTCTAATAAGTTGTGAAAACGGCGCCACCTAATGGTCAATTTTCATGAAAACCTCTTGGCAATTGATGTCTTATAAAATGTCTTTGATTTGTGAGTGTCCAGAACATAAAGCACGAGTGTAAGAGCTGCATCCTATAATGTGACTTCTCGCAGCTGTTCTTCACGCACTCACATCTGTACCTGTCACAACCTGCCCCCGAGCGCCCAACAGCAATGCGACCGCCTCTATGGCATTCTACATTGGGAGGAAATTCCAGGAAACCAGGGTTCATGTCCAAAAATGCCACAGGCGGAGGGAGGGGGGTGACTGCCAAGACCATTGCTGTGTGATTGTCAGTAATTTCACACAATATAATACTGGTTATGGGCATTACTGGGGAAATAACAAAGTTTCGTAATAATGAAATCTAATGTCACAATTCTGTATAAATACAAAAAGGGGGGAGACAAGAGGCGCAATAGTGCCCTATCACTAGTGACACACTGAGTATATCAATAGGTTACCCTGATGAAGGTGCCAGGATAGGTGCCGAAACTAGTTGGTGAATAAAGGAAATCGTTGCTTTGGAACCATTGCCTTCCTTGTGACTTCTTGGAGACATCCATCTCTTGTGATTCCATTGATACAGCAGCGCGGACCGTGACACACCATCTTCCCTATATAGGAGCAATGTCACAATTCTTGGTTTTGTTTTCGGAATTGTATTATTTTCTGAAATAGGAAATATCGGAAGTATAGGTGCAGAAAAATCAAACCAGTAAAAATTGGAAGCGGAATGGAAGATGTCATATACGTGTGTGTGTGTCTGTGTGTGTATATAATATACACATATATACAATGCAGACTGGTATGTTGGTGACTGCCTTCAGGGAGATGTCAGAGTGCAGCAAACCCAGGAGGTGTTAGAAAAGACACGGTCCCGGTGCGTGCACATGTATGGGTGAGGCACTACCATGGAGCGTGCACATGTATGGGTGAGGCACTATCATGGAGCGTGCATGTGTATGAGTGAGGCGCGGCCGTGCAGCGGGCACGTGTATGGGTGAGGCGCGGCCATGCAGCGCGCACGTGTATGGGTGAGACGCGGCCGTGCAGCGTGCACGTGTATGCAGGGCTGTGGAGTCATTAAGGGTCCTTTCACATCAGCGTTTTTTTTTAAATTTTTTTTATAATAGCGGTTGATCCAGCAGATTTCGCAGAATCTGTCGTGAAATAGCCGACATGCGGCACAAATCCGGCAAGCTCCCTTCATTCTCTATGGAGCTTGCAGTCAGGTGCGGCAAGTGTGGTTTTGCCAAATCCGGCACTTGCAGCCTCGCAAAAAAACAAACAAAACACTGCTGCTAGCAATGTGTTTTCCGCGTGGGCACAAGTGCCGGATCTGGCAAAACCACACTTGCCACCCTGACTGCAAGCCCCATAGAGAATAAATGGAGCTTGCTGGATTTGTGCTGCAAGTCAGCTGTTTCTCGGCAGATGCAGCAAAATCTGCCGCGATTTATAATATAAAAGCTAATCTGAAAGCAGTGTAAAGGCCCCATTACACCTAGTGACGCACCAGCGATCCCGACAACAATACGACCTGGCAGGATCGCTGGAATGTCGCTAAGTGGTCGCTGGTGAGATGCCACACAGGCAGATCTACTCACCGATGCGGCGTCCCCCGATGGTCGTTGGGATCTGTCCCTGTCACGGGCGTAACATGGAGATCATTGGTTGTTTCCCCTGTCTCACACACCGATGCAGCATGGCCAGTGGGAGACAGACGACGAAAAAATGGTCCAGGCCATTCCGTAACGATCAGCGATCTCACAGCGGGGGGCCGCTCGCTGCTACATGTCGCACGCAGGGATAACGCTGGCGAGGTCACCGCAATGTCACAAAACCCGTGTCGTTGCGGCAATATCGCTACCTGTAACGGGGCCTTAAGCCTAACATCCGACTCTCAATTTGCCTGAATTCGACTCCACTCAAAGTGTACTCTGACTTCTCAGCCCTGCGTGTATGGGGGAGACACGGCGGCTGGGCATGTCGGTGGAGATGCGTCAGCTGACTAACCATGATTTGGTGGGTATGTGCAGCTCTATAAGCCATATTAGAGGGGTGGTATTGGTTGTCCACTTCCAAAACTTGCTGATCTCTGGGGTTCAGCTATATTTTTTGCTCCCCCCCCCCCCCCCCCTTCCCTCTTCATTCAGCTTCCTGTGGTGGGACCACTTTGTGCCCAGGCTCAGCCATCATACCCCATCTATAAATGGGGGATACCTTGCCTCTTTTCGGCCTGTTGGTTCAGATGAATGTCTGGTTAGGACATGTTATAAATGGTCCTGGTGAATTATCTTGTTTCAGCACATACACAGCTGCTTGCCGTGTGGCAGGTGGCTAACAGGACGGTGTGAACACTTGCCTAACACTTCCCATCTAATTGCAGGATCAGTTCAGAGCGTCGGAAGGAGAAATCCAGAGATGCAGCCAGATGTCGCCGGAGTAAGGAATCGGAGGTCTTCTACGAGCTGTCGCACCAGCTGCCATTGCCGCACAATGTCAGCTCTCACCTGGATAAAGCCTCCATCATGCGGCTCACCATCAGCTACCTGCGTGTCAGACGGCTCCTCGATGCAGGTGAGCGCCTGTCCTCTGCTTCTGATACTCCACCAATAATTACTGTTTGTTTACTGCACTATTTTATTTTTTTGTGTTAGGTCAGGGTCAGACGGCTGTATAAGGCTGCTTCCACATCAGCGTTATCTGAAATTCACTGCAGATCTGGCACCTTTGCTACATCTGCCGCGTAACGGCTGACTTGCGACAAGCCCCATTCATCCCCTATGGGACCTGTGATCAGATATGGCGGTTTTTCTGGATATGGCACTTGCGGCTAGTCATTTTTGTGCTGCTGCAAGTTCCGGATCCGTCAAAGCCGCACCTGACCGCAAGTCCCATAGGCAATGAATGGGGCTTGCCGCAAGTCAGTCGTTACGCAGCAGATAGGGGAAATCTGCCGCGAACGGGCAAAATCACTGATGTGAAAGGTGCCTTACACGGACAATAAGCACATTTGTAAAGCATGGAGTGACTGGAGGTTCCACTGACTTGGGCATGATAGCTTCATAAGTTACTGTGCAGCTGTCATGGTTTGGTGAGGGGAGCCTGCGGCCACTCCATGCTTTGCGTTGCAAGCTTCGTCTGTGTTATACGATTGTCTGATTCCGGCCTTAAAGCGAAGACTATATGTAATGGAGACCATAGTGATGATTTGGGTTTCATCTGACACTGGCTGTGACCCCAGCCTTCACTCATTGGGGTCCATCTGACACCGGACAATAATTATATGTGTATGTGTATTTACTGGCCAATAGGGCTCAGTGATAGGGGGAGATGCTCGCTCACCTATAGTCACATTGCTTTGTGCTCTCCAGGGGACACGGAGGAGGAATCTGAAATGGAGAAACAGCTCAACTGCTTTTATCTGAAGGCCTTGGAAGGATTTGTGTTGGTCCTGACTGAAGAAGGAGACATGATTTACCTGTCCGAGAACGTCAACAAGTGCATGGGACTCACACAGGTACGGAGGGGTGCTCCTCCCCTGATCAGGATCTACGGTTACATTATCCTGTACCTGGTTTGTATTCAAGGAAGGGGGGGGGGGGGGGAAGAGATGGATCAGGGTACAGGCAGAGCATAGACAGCTGTACAGAGTATTTCAGGAGGGAGAGATCCTGCAGATCAAACATCCACCATTTCCAAAGTAATTAAAAAGAAATCTATTAGATTTCTTTCACGGATCTGCTTTTAATTTGTGCCAGTCCAAGACTGTACCGCCATGCGGTGCCCCAGCGGACATTTTATTACAGGGATATTCTCAGGGTTGTGTGTAGACAGTGAGAAAGCTTCCATAGTGTCTAGACAGTAGGATCCTCTGTATGGTATTACTGCCCATTCTGGTTTGCCCCAAATGCTTTGCACATACCCCGTTATCCTCTATCCCTGATGCGGGGCACATCTTTGTTGCTGCAGTACAGCAGATAATGCTGCGTAAAGAAGAAAAGTCTTGTAAACTATTTGGTTCATTCAGTCATTTTTTTCCCCTTTCTTTTCCACAGTTTGAGCTCACTGGGCACAGTGTGTTTGACTTCACCCACCCGTGTGACCATGAAGAACTGAGGGAAATGCTGACATTTAGGAGTGGTAAGTACCGAACAAAACGGATTTGAACAATACTCTAAAATTGAACGGTGCAGAACCTGGTGTGACTCGAATATCGGGTCGTCGTAACCTTTAGAAGGAGAGACATTGCGGCATTCACCAATTTTCTTTGTGCTAGGGATGTCCGTGGCCTCGCTCTTTCTGTGGCACTAACCTTTTATCCCTGTCGTCTTAAAGTGATAAGAGGTCTGTAAAGTGTATCCACCCTCAACAGCTTGCACACCGCATGTACCCTATTTCCCTGACAATAAAACCTATCCCGAAAATAAGGCCTAGCATGATTTTGTTGTTTAAGGAGTTTTGAGGATGCTTGAGATGTAAGCCGTAGTTACAGTTCATAAAAAAGTCAATTTATGTCCAGACAGGTATACGTGTAAAAAGTAATTTCAACTAGCAGTAGAATGCAGCAAGACAGACCCTTCACTAAGAATAGCAGACACCCTCCCCCACCCTTCCAAAAAAGCCCCCAAAACATTAAGGGTTGATAAGTGACACACTCACTCTTACTCACACTTGCTCACACTCACTCAACACACTCACTCAGCTTTATAGTGAACACACCACTCTCTCACTCTTACTTCTACTCATACAACCACACACACTCTCACTCACACGTTGGGTAGTCCTGCTGGCATTACTCCATTCCTGAGCTCATTAGATTACAGTGTATGTAGCTGCTTCCATCCAATAGGGGAGGCTAACCGCTACACTGGGCTCAGAAGACAGAAAGCTGGAACCCAAGAACCTGACGGCATGTAACGCGCCTGTGACCGGAGTGACGCCAGCAGGACTCCGCGATCTAACTATGTGTTAGAGCCCATAGAAATCAGGCACTTGTGCTTGACTTGCCCCAAATGCCGATTTGCAAAACCGCAAGTGCCGCACATGCCCAAGTCCAAGAATGAGCATTCACCTTGCCAAGTGTTCGTATGCGCACATGTCAAACTGCGATCTGCCCAAATGCAAAAATCCTATGGAAATAGCTATAAGACATGGCTGAGCTGCCGGGCTGATTACTCAGTCTCTGTCTGGATCCACTATGATCCAATGTGGAAGCTGCATGTTGAGACAAAGCTGAAGGCAGTACTAGACTCTGTCTGTGGTGGATCTTGCCCGTCTATCTTTTTACGTCTGCTGAAGTAATACCATCATAGTCTGGCCAATGCCTTTAATGACATTCCTTACTTTGTAGGACCAGCTAAAAAGGGAAAGGAACAAATCACAGAGCGGAGCTTCTTCCTGAGAATGAAGTGCACGCTGACCGCCGAGGAAGAACGAGTCCAATATAAAGTCTGCCACGTGGAAGGTGAGAAGACCAGAACAGCAGGTTTTACAAAAGAGAGGGGTTTTTTTTTGGTGTGTATAAAGGCACCAGAGTTTAAAATTCGGAGGAATATAGAAGAGTATGAGGAATAACCAAAAAGGACCCGTTACACAGGATCAATGCAAATTTAGCTAGCTTTATTGTACCAGAGATATGTGTACCAGATTTAAAACACAAGTAAAAAGTAGTCCAGAACATAAAGTGTTTGTATCCGCTGCAAAACACACGATCAGAATAAAGTGAAAATGACCGTTAGGACGTATAAACAGAGCTAATATGAACATGATACATCATTTGTACATAAATTTATTTTAAAAGGTAATACTGACAGAGGCCAGCAGGTCTACAAACTCTAACATCCCAGAAATAAGTGGCAAAACGCTATGATTGATTGTAATGTGACCTGATAGACGTTTTTTCATTTTTGTACTCCATCCAAAAAATCTTAAGGACTGAGGGGTTCCAAGGTCATCATTGACTAGTCCGGACCATGTGCAGCAGAGTTGAATGATGGAATGAGCCCACTGTTACTTGTGTACCTTCTGTATTTGAATATTTAAACTCTGGTGCCTTTAATACACACCAAAAAAACCCCTCTTTTGGAAACCTACCAGTGTATTGGTGTTTGGCACAGAGTTGTGTGTCATCTTATTTAGTGGTGCATACATAGACTAGCCATGTTTTGGTTCAAGACCAGAACAGCAACAGCAAGCGGGCTTTGTGGAAAAAATGAGTATGGGGAAGTAGTATGGGACAAGTCAGATTTAGGCCTCATTCAGACGTCCATGTTGTTTTTTTGTCCAGATGGATAGTTCTGTGTACCAGTGATTTGAATCTGGACAAGTGAATAGCGTCATAGAACATAATGTGTTTTATCCGTGAAAATCACACATCTGAATAAAGCCTGATAATGACTTCAGGACGTATAAACATGGATTATCATGAACATGAACTCATTTTTCTATATTTTATTTTAGGTCCTTCACTGCACAGGCACATGCAGGTCTACAACCCCTGCAACAGCCAGAACCATTGTGGATACAAAAAGCCGCCTATGACTTGCATGGTGCTAATCTGTGAGCCAATTCCTCACCCATCAAACATAGAGTTTCCTTTGGACAGTAAAACCTTTCTCAGTCGCCACAGCCTTGACATGAAATTCTCCTACTGTGATGAAAGGTACATAACATAATTATTACATGTAGATGAATGTTCATGGTGTCAGGCAGTCATCTATATCCTAGAGCAACACTGCCATCCTGGCCTGGCCAAGAAGGATGCCTACAACTGTAGTTTAGGGAAACCTATCATGGTGGTTAAACCCCTTCATGATCCAAGGGAGTATATATCCTCCCTTGGCCTGTCCCTACCCCTAATGTGAGCTCATGCGCTGCAGCTTGCATCTTCCCCTACACATCTCAACTGATCTGATCAGCTGAGATCTGTAGCAAATAGTAGCAATCAGATTGGTGCTGTTAACCCTTTGGATCGCACTGTCAATCACTAACAGCGCGCATCCAAAGCACCGCAGTGGGGATCATGCGTTCCTGACAGTATCAAAGGTCTTGTGATGCGATCTGAGAACTCTGCTGTTACACTTGACAACGTGGGGCTGTATACAATCACTTCCTGCCGGCAAGCCTGAGCTCCGTCGCCGGCAGGAAGTGTTGATTTCTCCTGTGTTTAGATGTTTCCATTAGCTCATCTGTACACAGGAGAAGCGATTGGTTTGTGCAGCACTAGGGGCTAAGTAAAATAAGAAAATAAATTTTCGAAAGTATGAGAAAAAAAACAAAACACAAAAATTCAAAGACCCTGTTTTGCCTCACCTTTACCTTTAAAAATAAAACTATTAAAATTAAATAAAAAAATACACGTTTGGTATTGCTATGTTCAGAAATGCCCGATCTATCAAAATATAAAATCAATCAGATCTGTAAACTGCGTAATGGAAAAAAGTCCAAATGCCAAAATGACGTTGTTTTTAGTCGCAGCAGCATTGCAATAAAATGCAATAACGGATGATCAAAACATCACCTCCACCCAAAAATGGTATCATTAGAAACGTCAGCTCAAGACACAAAAAATAAGCTGTCACACCGCCCCAGATCCTGAAAAATGGGAATGTACGGGTCAGGGAAAATGGCGACAAAAGCGCAATTCTTTTTCTTTAAAATCTTCTGGATTTTTTTTCACCACTTAGAAAACAGTAAAGTATACATGTTTGGTATATACAGCTCGTACTGAGCTGAGGCATCATACCGACACGTCAGTTTTACCATATAGTGAACATGGTGACTTAAGGGGGTTGGACCAGACACACCCGTGCTGGACATAGCGGTAGCGAGCAGGGATGGACACAGAGAAACAGATCAACCCCTGAAACAAGATCAGTGCAGGGATGGGGCAGAGGCTGCGGTCAATGCCACAGACTCTACCCCCTGATGACACTTTGTTATCCCTAGGCACGTTGTGGATTCTCAAAAGAATCATCATCATACAGGAAGTAGAAAAAAATATAATATCAGATCTTGTAGTTGGGGAACTGTACAGAATTTTTAATACAAATATTTTACAAAATAGCTTTGATTATAGTAGGTAGGGATGTAAAATAAATTTACTTTTGCTTTCTGACCCCCTCTTTAATTATTGCATGCCCCCTGGCCAGAGGATAGCACCTTTATAATGTACAGGAGAGGGGGGCTGGAGGTTTGTATGAACTTATATGGTTTAAGAAATGTAACTTTTATCGGATGACAGGTTATTATAGAATATGAAATACTGTAAGCATTGGATTTGATGCTTCTTAATATTTCGGTCATGTAATTCTTGTGTGTGTTTTTTCATTCCAGGGTAACAGAATGGTTGGTTATGAGCCAGAAGAGCTCCTTGGACGGTCGGTGTATGAGTATTACCATGCACTGGACTCCGACCACCTGACTAAAGCTCATCATGACAGTAAGTTCTTGGAGGGAAAAAAAAAATTGCATTGTCAGTCCTCAGAATTGTCCCTGACCTTGCACATTGCGTAAACTGAAATGAAAATCCAAGTAGTCATATTTAGATGTGATGCTTAAGGTTTTTTTGGTTTCAGAAAACCCCTGGTCCTTCTCAACTGTAGTTTAGTATTTAGTTTTTTTTATTATTATTTTTAACCACAAGGGCCCTACTCACCCATCCCAGGTCCAACACTAAGTCCCCTCCGCTGCTTTGATGTCTGTTATTGCCACATTAACAGATGAATAGAGCGGTGGAGGCCCCTCGCTGGACCTGGGGAGGATGAGCATTATATGGTGGTTTCTGAAGCTGGTAACCCTTTTAAGAACATGTAACGGCGTACATTGTACATGATCCTTCCACTGTTTATATTGTTCATCAGGGATCCTAAATTGAGACTTGTGTGTTCTGCTCTTCATTTAGTGTTCACAAAGGGACAAGTGACTACAGGACAGTACAGAATGCTAGCCAAGAAAGGGGGCTTTGTCTGGGTGGAGACACAAGCCACGTGATCTACAACACCAAGAACTCCCAACCTCAGTGCATTGTGTGCGTCAACTACGTATTGAGGTAAGCTCCTGCCGGGCCATTGTGATCTCACGGTTGTCTTCACATTATGAGCAGATGTAGCAGAGCGGAGTTTGTCTCACAATGCCATAATGGGTCGTGGTTATTTACCTATCTCACAAAGGTAATGGCCAATGACAAACTCAGCCCTGCTAAATCAGGGAAGATGGTTGTCGGCCATATGCTTTTTGTTCAGTCACTTCCATCTATCCTGGTCCCCTCATAAATGTGCATCTTTATTACGATGAAGAAAAGTGATTGGTCTGCTGCCAGGCTTCTAGTAGTCCTCTATCTCCAGCTGTTACATAGTAATCAGGCATATTAAAATCTAGTATGCTGCCACCAACATCTGCCAACAGGAAAGACCACCAGAACCACCATATTTACTTTCCTTTTCTATTCCTGGACACCCCTTTAAGAGCAGTGTATTTTGGCAGATTACTGTGTCCAGGTTGAGACTCGATAGTGGTTTTTCTTTGTTCTTCACCCATATGACTTGTTAATTGCATTGCTTCTTTATTTTACCAGTGCCATTGTAGAGAAAGAGCTGATACTATCCATTGGCCAGACAGAGTCGTCCCTGGCACCTCCGGAGTCTGGCGACATGAAAATGCCTGCCATCTTCTCTGACCTGGACAAAGATGACAATATGTCCAGCAGTTTGTTCGATGAATTGAAGAAGGAGCCGGAGTCCCTGACTGTTCTTGCTCCGGACGCAGGAGATGAGATCATTGCACTGAACTTCTCTTCTAGCGGTGGGTGTTCGGTGCACTGGACAGGTCCTCACTGGGCTGTTGTAGGTATTTTCTATCTCTTATAGAGTCTGATATCTTTGTGTATTTTTTTTCATTAGATTCTGAGCAGCAATTTGAGGTTCCTTTGTATAATGACGTCATGCTCCATCCGACCAGTAAGCCACCAGAGAACATGTTGGTATCCCCCATCCCATCGCCAGAGAAGCCAAAGCCTCTGCGCAGCAACGCTGACCCCGCACTTAATAGAGAGGTGGTGATAAAGATGGAGTCCAGCCAGAACAGCTGGAGCTGGTGGCATTCACCATGCCTCAACTCTCCAAACCATCCAGCCCCTCAGACATCAGCAGCCAGAGCTCCACAGAGGTACGGACAATACTGCGCGTAGCAAGGAAATCTTTGGTCCCGTCATATTCTTCATCTACTAATCTGGAAAGACCTATGGCTCCTGTATCCACCCCACAACTACTGCACCACTCTCCTCTGTCTTCTTGCTAAGATGGTGTCTGAAAAATGGAATTTAGGGGTTTAAAGTTGTCGAGTAAAAAAAAAAAAACTTTTTTAAAAAGTCCAGCCTCGCCTCCTGTCACTGCCCCGCTCCAGGGCCCTCCTGTCACGCCCCGCTCCTCGGCCCCCTGCAACAGATGACATGTTAGTGATGTGTAGATGTGATGGGGCTCATGAATAGGAGTCACCTTCAGAATTTTGACAAATAACTTCCTTTTTCCCTTCCTGCAGCCCGGTTCACCCGCAGAGTATTGCTTCGATGTGGACAGTGAAATTTCAAGGGCTTTCAAGATGGATTTGGTGGAGAAACTCTTTGCAATAGACACAGAATCGAAGACCCCATTCTCCACACAGGTTGTGTATATCCTTGGCTTGCCATGTACTGTTATTATGGCGATTTTATCTGTCCTGCAGACCCGCACTTCAAGGAGGAGGAATTATGAGCTTATTGGGGATTTACAGCGGGTACTAAAGTGTAAGAACTGTGAAATTACAACTCTTAACATGGACTGACAGGGAATGGTGGGAGCCCTGTCAGTCACTAGAAATTATCCCTGTAAAATTAAATTCTAGAGTTTTCCAAAATTTATTCTCCAGTATAAGAATTTCTTCATAATTCTCTTACTCGTCTGCTGCAGCCACTATTTTTTGCTGAGCCATAGAGAACCAAGCAAACTCGTGCATCTCAGCAATACCGACAATGCTCTTTCTATCTTCAGGAAACAGATTTGGACCTGGAAATGTTGGCTCCTTATATCCCAATGGACGATGACTTCCAGCTGAGATGCTTTGATCAAATTTCCTCCTTGGAGAGCGAGTCGGCGCCCCCCCAACCTTTAGGACACATGACCAATCAGTTCCAGCCCTCCATCACATCCACCACCACTGATCTAAAGCCAATCACCACTGAGGCGATGAGTGACCCCACCACCATCATTGTGCAGTCCCCTGTCCAGGTGATTAAGGAGGTTCACAGTGCCCCCTCCTCACCGTACAGCGCTAGCCACAGTCGCACAAGTTCTCCTGTAAGAACGGACAAGACGTCGAAAAGACAGACAGATCCCGCCCGGGAACTCCAAATATACAAAGTCCTTTAAGTAAAAGGTAATTATTGTAATGAGTACTGGTAGCCTTACACATTAGACCGGTCTGCTGATTTCTGCAGCTTGCGTGCCTGAGATAGTGTTAGTGATAGTGAGACAGTTGGTGGTAGGTATGGTGCCCGTCGAATTGTATGTCTGCATGCCTGGACGTCTACTAACACATTTCTCTTGCTTTTTCCCCAGATCTACACCCCTTGATGAGGACGTCAATCCGAAGATGATAGCGTTACATAATGCCCAGAGAAAACGGAAAATTGGAAACGATGGCTCGTTGTTTCAAGCAGTGGAATTGTAAGTCCTTCCTATCTCCCATTAGGTCAGCAGTGCCTGTGTTGTAGATGTCCTGCACAGTACAGATGAGCAAGCATCATCAATTACTACTTTTTTTTCCCTCCAAATTCAGGGACTTTATTTCAAACGACCGTGGACCCAGGGCCGAACTCTCCGCTGTGGAAACGTGTTAAAGCGACGACCTGAACGGCCGTCTGGAGCTGAACAGAGAACAATCATCTTGTTGTCCACAGGTATGTTTCATAGGATCTCATCACCAAAACATAACAGCTTGTGTAAAGAAATCATTGTAGGGGCATGTCCTATGTTCACACTGGATACTTTGTCTGGATTTCAGGGCAGAGAATCAGGCTGCCACTAGGGGCTTACAGCTCTTAGTGGAGTCAGGGGCCCCCAGGCCTGGCTGCAGCTGGAATGGCCATTAATTCGGGAGGGGAGGGGTGGGCTTACTCTGCAGCAGGTTTCTTCTCCCGAGTCCCTGCCATCCTGTCTGCCATCTGCAGCTCAGCACGGCACGATGTCATCACTGAGCGCCACTGTGCTGAGATGTGAAGACCAGAGCAGCGAGAAGAGAGGAGAGAGTATTTACTTAGTTTCCCACCAGTGTACTCACTGATTAAAAATATGTAATGTGCAATATAATTTGGAGGACTATGGGGGTGCACTATAGAGACAGTGTAAAAAAGGAAAAAAACCGCACAAAAATATAGAAAAATTGATTTTTTTGCCCAATGCAATGCCATGCATTGGGCAATAAAGTCCACTTTTTTCTATATATTTTTTTTGTGCTGTTTTTCCTTTTTTTACTCTGTTGTAGGAACCATCTGGATTGCTGGTTGGAAAGCTTTGCACTTAAATTGAGAATTTTTGGTGCTGTTCCAATTTTTCACTATCAATATAATGTATGATTGGGTAGAGGCTGGGCGGAGTCTCAGGGAAGGCCCCATAATTTTGGCAGTCGGGGTCCCGAATCTCCTAGTGGCAGCCCTACAGAGAATCCTCGGGTTTTATAGGAAGTAGCAAATGTGTACAGAAATCGAGATTTCACTTTGGTTTATGATGCAGATTGCAGCGTTTGCAATATACAGAGTGAAATCTGCAGAAGAACAAATCTTAGATTTTTCTGTGTTTTTTTCATCTGTTTAGTTTATTAACCATATGGACATACCCTTTATCTTACCTCCTCTTTTATATTGTCAGTTTTTTACATTTGTAAGGAGTAGCTCATATAAGTGGGCCATAACATATAACATTTAAGAAAGCTAGATGACAATCAATATGATATGTAAGGAGACTGAGTCCTGGGAAGTGATCTATCTCCTCTTTTATGCTACTGCATGGTTACTACACAGATATGACTACGTACTGTATTTTTTGGTTCAGATCATATGCACAAATGAAATAAAATAATTTTTAATGTTAAAATGGGGGTAGTTTGTTTGTTGTAGTCCATATGTAGCTTACCGTTGATGAGGGGGCAGTGGTGGTGTGGCCGGGGTCACAGAGGCATGGTCGCCACTGCAGGTAGTCAGTGATGGCACCAGTGGGGCGATGCTGTCGCCTCGGAGGAGGGGATGTTGCAGTGGCGTGAGCAAGTGCCATTGATCTCCTTGGTGTGTGGACTTCAGGAAAATGGCTGCTGAGGCAGGGCATACACAGAATTGAGATCTCGGTTTTCTGAGATCCCTATCAGGGCAT